>JAOXYB010062290.1:0-10573 GCA_028565635.1 Phoronis ovalis
TGTACCAAATACGAAGATGATCTGACGAAAGCTGAAGCTGTTATAGCAACACAAAGAAAAGGTTACATACGACGCCGACGCCACCGCCACCGACGCCGCAGACAGTACGGCTATATGCCCTTTCACTATTACATAGTGATGGGCATAAAAATGATTGCCCTTTCAAAAAAGGCAGTTTTTCACAAATATAAAATTATTGGTAAATACAATACAATGTTTATATAGAATACTGTAGAAGGATGGTTATGCATTATATTTCACATATACATCATTATTCTACAGTTATTCACTTAATAATACAAAAACAGAAAATGCAAACAGCTGTTATTTCCCACATTGTTCAATTAATTGTCTCACATTTGGACATCATTCCTTCTTCGAAACTAATTCTAAGGTTCTTTGGCACATGTAACTCATACTTCACCTTCAGTTTTGCTTAAATTTATATTTGAAATATCTAATAAGCATTGTTAATTACTATCAATACAAAAAAAAGAGGAGTATTTAGCTTTTGGATAATTTAGATTACCTCATCAAACTCTTCAGTCATTTTTCTAATAAGTTCAGCGTGCTCCAGACTTTCATACATTTGAGGGGTTATTTTGCCTCGACACCCAGAACACTGTATGAAGAACTGGATCAAGTTAAGTAGAGCAGTATCACGATCTTGTTTATACGTCTCTATCCAGTCATCAACAACAGTCTAAACCAGAGAAATGCAAATAAAACAATTTCATGAAAAATCAAATGCTAGAAAAACCTTTAAACAGCTGTGGAATTTGTTGCTACTGAAGGATAAATAGCTACATTGTAAATACCAACTTTACTGTATAATTTTGATACAGACTATATCTTGAAGTCTAAGGTATTATGTAAGTCTAGACCATTATTTAAATAAAGATTTTTCTTTCTTAAGAAAGGTCAATGCAGCAAATACAGATAAAGCAATGGGACTCTTTTATAATAATCCATGGTCACATACAGTGAAAGATAGTTTCAAATGAAGTAACACAAAGATTACAAGTTTAATATGCTGTCTTTCCCAAAGTACGCAAACATGGCATTAATCCCAGCCACACAAATAAGTTATGTATCAGAAACTTATACCTGCAAAGCAGCCTTGCCTGTCTTTACTACTTCAAACAGACTTCCTTCACCACTGTCAGCATCATCACGTCTTGCTCCTCGCCTAGTTGTGGTAGCAGGCTTTTCTGCAGGGACTTTTCTGGATTTCTTTGCTGGCTGCTAGCAATAACATAGAAAAAACAAACATATTTTGAAACACTTGTTTCCAGAATGTAATAAATACACATAAATCTGCACAGCAGAATTTTATGAAAAATCAAGAATAATAATTCAGTCAAAGCATTTATTGAATACCTGTAGATAATCTTAAAATTTTACATTTTTATTATACTTTAAAATAAATATGTGTACATTCTGCTTAACAGTACTTTTCAAAAGTCCTTAAAATACAGATGATGAGCTGAATAAGGCTGACAACTTCTTTTGAAAAAATGCATAAATTCAAGAAAAGGGGGCATACAAATGATACATATTACACAGAGACTAACAAGAGTTTCAGTAAAAAAACTTTAGCTTACGGGTGCCTCCTCATTAGTCTTCTTAGCATGTCGCTTTCCCTTTGCTTTACCCCGTGTGACTCGTTCCTCAAAATCACTGTCATTTTCATTTTCAGGACTGCAACCATGAATATTATAACAATGGCATTAACAATTTATCTGACTGATACCTTGCTAAAATAGTGTCATGTTGTGCTGGTTCCTTCCAATTAATTTTTTTTTAAATTATTCAGCAACTAGAGTCTTGCAAATATATTACCAGTGTCTGTCTGGCCTGTTTCTTACATTACCAGGTAAAAAGTATTACAGATGGCTGATGATAGACTATAGTTAATCATCTAAGCAACTGTAGATAATAAATTGTATACAATAGAAATGACTTCTATAATTTCAAATGGTCAAACCAATTTATAATAGTATAGTTACTTACACAAATTCTGATGAAGGTTCTATAGGGTCGCTGGAATCTTGTGAAATGTCCATGTCCATAGATGGTCGTCTACCTGAAGACACATTAGCTTTAGCCACATCTTTAGCTTTACGAGAGGGACGTGCAGCAGGCATAGCTAACTAGTGCTACAACAGCACAGGCAATAGAACGGTGAAACCATATACCAAAACAGAAGACAGCATAAATGACCACACCAATAAATGAGCTTTCCGACAACATGAAAAGCGATGCATGGTAAAATACAAGCATGAAAGTAACACAGGCGTGCCAGGTATGTTTTGCATAGTGAATTAACTTCAGCAGAAAACTTGAAATACATGTATAAAAATGAAAAGAATGCAGAACACATATATGAATTATGATAATCTACAATACATAATGTAACAGTAATCTTTACTGAGAACAGTTTGCATAGTTAAATTTTAATAATCAGGGATTTTTCTGACCTTTGAGAAATTTTGGGAATAATGAATTTTAAAGCCCTAGTATGAGGTGTAATGCATTTGACATGGAGTGGAATCATGCCAGAAACATCCCTGATAACATACAAAAATCCATGCATAATCATGGGATAAAATTGCACAAGGAAAAACTTGTGTAACAGTACATGTCTAGTTGTAGTCCTGAATACATAGTCTGCCTACGGAATGGTCCCCTTAATGTTAAATACAGTTGAAGTTTTTCAAAGGGGCTATCCAGAAAAAGGTCAATATCTCTTGATTAACACAATGAGATGAGTCATTTTGAAGTACTAAAAAACTTCAGCAAGTTCTGATAGTTCTTTGCTATCTGGAAGTGCCTGCCCACTTACATATTTATGATTAGAAATACCATTTAATGATGCGTGACCATTATTATACAATAAGTTCAGCCTACATGAGATCTAGTAAAAAAAACATGCAATATTAGGGTCATGTAATAATGATGTATCCAGAACTAGTCTGGCTGCAGTGAGTTGCTGCAGAGCTGTATGGTAATGGCCCTTTACGTGTTTCAACTCAAATTTTTTTTGTTTAAATGTTTACATTGTTCTAGTGCCGCCATAGTAAGGGCATGTACCAGGACTAGTCTGACTGTAGTAATTTGCCTGGATCGTAGCAAGACTAACATTACAACTGTCTTATATCGGCTTGTCTGTAGGGTCAAGGATTTCTACTCTCTTGGAACTGTCGAACTTTTACACATGCGCAATAGCATATCCATTCAATAAATGATGGACCTTTAAGAATGTTTTATTTATGCTGATTTATTGTGCAGCTTTGACAAAAGTCCACTAAATGTTATGGTATAAGAAATGGAAGAGTCGATCGACGGATAGACAGAAGCAAAATTTCCTGTGGAATTTATTTATTTAATCAAGCTAGTAAGTGTGTTCGAAGTTCGACCGGTCTGAGATATGAGAGAATGATGACCCTACAAATAAGTTCTTCATAGTAGTTTTAGTAGGGTCATGACTCATGTATTCATGGACCAGTAAGTGATCAATACTACAATAGATAAAATACAAGAATGCAGAATACGAAGCAGACCTTCAGATTAATCATATACAAATTAACACTATAATAAAGCACAAATGATTTCGTTTTCAAAATATCAAGCATTTGCGAGCAACAAAATCAAATTTTCTCCTGCTGCAATTACTGTAAACTAGGATATATAAAACTCTAAGAGTTTTATATATCCTAGCTGTAAACAAACAAGGATTATTAATTACTGCCATCTTGCCGATCTTGGAGCCGGTTGCCGTTTTTGATTCTACAATTTCGAAATAGAAATATCAAAAAATTCCCTACTTAAAGTGGGCTTTGTCATATTATCTAGTATCTCGCGTATTTACACCACCTACCTGCTAAAATAAAATAGTGATTCGTTCCAAAAACCACAATTTTAAGCAAAATCTAGTCTTTGCAGAAAATATAGGTCAAAATCAAAGGAACATTGGCGGGAACAAAGCAACTAATATGTTTTGTAGGGGGGTCTTGAAGCAATGATTAACAAAACGTGATCATACGCTTTTTGTGCATCCAAAAGACAATTAACTTAAAATTAAAATAGTGCTACCTATTTGTGTTTCTTACACTAGAAAAAGAATATGTTGTGCGCTAATACATTGGTTACAAAAATTGTTCAGTTTCCGTCATTTCCCCCAAATAACATTTCACTTGTACTTTCCGGAAGTCGTATTACCTCTATTTCGATTTGACGCGCTTTTTAAATAGTAAATGTTGGTAAATGTGTCAAAGAAGGCAGACCAGAAAAATTGGATTTCTAGGTAGGAACAGGACAAAGCTTATTAAGTTTGGTATTGACCTCTATATTTACGTTCCTTATTCTGTTTCAGCCTTTACAGATGAAAAGTTGTAGACTCTTTATGAAATTATGTTATTGGATTTAGACTGCGTTCAACTTTCTGCAAGTTCAATGCTGTTTTTTTCCAGCTCTAATCCTGGTTACTAGTACTATATCGTAGGGTCATGAAGCCCGTTTTTAGTCGTTGTCCCTCTTGCACGTTCGATAGCTCATACTCATTGAGTCTACAGCCCATATAATCCCATAGGCCTACCATATTCCCGGGGGAGGGCAGTCAATATGAAAGTGGGTACCCACGTTCCAACATGGGCCATGGCTTTTAAAAAATGCCCCTAAGGCCTAACGAAGTGAAATTCTGCAAAAAATACACCCCTAAGAAAGTGAGTTTTTTTAAAAATACACCCTTAACCGGCTTACCCATTCACTGCCGAATTTCCAAATTTGTTGTCACTCTCAGTGCCGAATTTCCCGGAGAGAATCCCTGGAATTAGACACCCTATTTATAATTGAAAATATAGATAGGAAAATGTGCTCAAATCTATTTATAATGTACATAAAAGTTGTTAGTAATGATACAAACTTTCAAAATAAAATTGTTAAAAAAGTGACGGGTCATCGAAATAGTCCATGGCGTAACGATTAGTCTCATCCCTCATTACCTCAAACACCTGTATGGGGTAAAACTTCATAAAAAGTCTACTGGTTTGCAGTTTGTAAAATCACCAATAGGCCCAGGGGTTTCAGAATATGCAGGACACCACAATGGGACTTGAACAAGGTTATTCCAGCGCAAGTCTCTGGGGTTCACACCAACATCAACAGCAGCATCTGGTTGTCTAGCTTGCCCCCCTGGCCCTGCCCCTTCCACGGCCTCTCCCCCTACTTCTGGCCCTGCCAGCATCAGCACCACCAGCTGCACCCTGCTGGGCAGCATCAATGTCACTGTCACTGGATTGTTGCTCTTCACCGGAATTATCTGATATGTTCCCTGGCATTTGGGTATCACCATCCCTTTCACCATCTGACCCCCCACTACTATGTATATCATCATGTACATTGGGCATAGGGTCATAGTCATCATCAGAATCTGAGTGAAAATCACTTATTTCCTCCTCAGAATCGCTATCAGCAATGATAGCCACAGCTTCATCAAGACATATTTTCTTTCTACTTGCCATTCTGACGTCACAACTGGAAAGAATGCACTTTCACTCAAAAAAATGCAGCTAAACTTGTACAGCAACATACATCAAACAGAGCTGCAGATGATGGCCTTGCCCTTCATCTACATGGCTATGTTAGTTAAAAACGTATGGGGAGACATCTCGTGGTTGTAGAGCGAACTGAACATTGAGTACATCTTTGGCGGCAATCCCGGCCTACGGCAGTGACCCACACAGTCCCGCCTACGGCAGTGAAAAGGTTAAGGAAGTGACTTTTGGGAAAAAACACCCGTAACGAAGTGTTACACCTCCAAAAAAAACACCCCTTTTCGTGATTTTAGCCATAAAACAGATCCTAAGTCGTAATCGCTCAAAAAAAACATACCCTTTCACGCAAAATTTTGTTGGAACATGCGTACCCACTTTCATTTTGTCTCCCCCCTGGACCCATATTCCGTTCGTAATTTTTCAAATCAGGTACTAACTAGTGTTGGACCTTCTCAATAAGTTTTCTATCCTACATGTTTCTTGGAAACTATGCCGTAATCGCGTATTCTGTGAGGAAGCACCAATGCTATATACAATGATTTCATAGATTCTTTGTCCAAATAAGTAAATGATATGCGTATCATTCTCAGAATAACATTAGCCTTGTTAACCTGTAACTCAGGGTGTTTTGAGAATTTAAGCTCTGGACTAATGTTTACTCCAAGGTCTTTCTCTAATATTGTGTTTGCCAATGTTACTGTCTTTTCCTTCGCTGTCCATTGTGTCCACAACTTTCGAAGATTTTCCACTGAAAATTTTTCTTCCAAGGCTCAACTGGAGTACTAGACACCAAAAAAAATGTTTTTTCAGATCAAACTCTGAGCCTGATGCAGGCACTAATTCAGGGTATCATATACCCAGGTTTGGTACCTACTGGGATAAACCCTCTGATTCCCCGATTCACCAATAAATAAAGGGTCAATTCACCATTCAGCGTTCCAGCTTGTAATTTATGTCTCTTGTCTAACGGTTCTGTGTCATGTATTTCCATGATCACAAAAGCTCAGTTTTTCATTAGCACCTAGCTGGGTTTTTTTTTTTTAATGACAACTGGTAGAGGTTCAGATAGTTTAGTATATCCCATAAGCTGAAAAAAAAGTTGATCTTGTCTTGTCTGTATACTTTGTGAAGTAATATTTACACTACATCACACACCAGAGTCCACTGTGGTGTACTTCGAGTATTCTTCATCAACAACCACACACTGTTTACGCTTTGTAAAAAGGTGCTGTATCCATTTTAAAGTCCACCTCTTATTCCGTAAAAATCTAGTTTCACAGTTAACCTTATTCATAGTTTGTAATTCAGTTGCTGTAAGTGACTCATGGACACAGATAAAAAACCCACCTCCCATTATGGTTCTATCTTTGCGAAAGTCTTGTAATTTGGAGGGAAAACTTTGTTGGAGTGGATAGTATCATCCAGTTTTGACTCTGTTCCTATCACAATATTGGGTTGAACTGATTCATAAACTCTGGTGCTTTGCCTTTGATGCTGTTACAGTTAACTATGGCAATATTAATTTGACGTTTTTGTTTTTTGATTTTGGAATTGATGAGGATGCAAAGTTAGATTGAGTCGATCATGGAGAGTGATGATAGTGACAGAACAGCAAAATTATTACTGGTAAACCATGTGTATGAGCTAATTGGAGATGAATGATTTGGTCTCCCACATTTACAACATATCCACGAAGTACTTGCATTATGAAGAGCATCATATACTTCACTTGACATACTAAGACATGATACCTTATACTGCAACAACCACAACACACTGCACGCTGTTTACATGAGACATTGTTATCGCAAAGGCCACATGGGTATCTACTATGTTGTTCAGAAGTATTTGTAGTATGAGTTATCTCACATGATGATTGTATGTTTACTTGGTCTTGTGCCTGATGGGACGGATTTGTTTGAGATCTCCTGCCATAAGCAATAACAGATATAACTAGGACACAGGTGATGTAGATTGGTAATTGTTATACCTACTTGGCTTCTTACACCAATTTAAAGTAGCTGTGTAGAAGGCTAGTTCTTTTCCATTTGGAGAATGCGAACCAGCTGTTGAAGGTCTTGTTAATGATACTGCTGGATGCCATGATATATCTCTATGGTGCACGTCGTTGATATCGAGAGTTTTAATTCTAGTGATGAACACTAGGGCTAGTGCCAATGTTCCGGATAATAAGGTAAATCTTGGAGGACGAGTCTTTGACCTCATTTTTACGTGGCTAATTAATACAAATATTTTAGTATGTATAGTAAAAGAATTGAAGGATCTCACCACTAATGTCTTTCTGCTTCCACATGTTTCACTCCAAGGATGTTACTGACCATTCAGACTTGGTGGTCAAAGTTGAACTAGACAACTTCGCTATTTTTGTTTATCATTGAGATTCACCAGCTTCAGAGAAATAGTCAAACTTGATAGAAAACACTCCAGAAAAGTCCATGCTGGGGCAACTAGATTTGTAGCAGGTGTACAAAGCTGGGCCCCTAGATGCCTGATTTCCACAAAGAAGAGCGCATGAGATGTACAACAGACTACATGTGCATGCGCAAAATCAGGATAATAGGATCTCCTATTGGTGAAATAATACACTCCCCTATTTGTGATTCTTTTAGAGTCTCTCTTACTGTATCAAAAGCTCTCACATAATGTATATCTTACGCAGGCTTGGTTTTTGTGATATATGCAATGAAAATTGATAGTTTATCTGTTATTGTCAAAAGTTGTATGAATTTTTTTTTTTTTTTTGATACCACATATTGAAAATAAAAGCTGATTACATTATGAGATACATATATAACTTTGATTTTAAATGCATTTCATATAAATGCTGCTAAAGTCTTCTTATAGTATATTGCTCTTTTCAGAGCTCAAAAGTTCTAAGAATTTGCAAAGTCTGAATTAGTGTGAAATGAGTTGCTTTCGAACATTTATATAATGGAAGTATAAGTATGAATAAGAAGTGAAATTCATAGTAATTATGCCATCTTAGTGCCACTTTCTATAGCTAACTTATGTATGTGTATCTGTATCATTCCAGAGCACTTATATAGATATTTTAAAGATGTCACACTTTAATTTTGAAAATTGTGTGAATGAATTGACGAAAATGGATGCCCCAGTGCAAGGGCCACTAATGAGGTGGCAACGGAAAGCCCTAGAAGCTGGAGTCAGACATTTAACAACAACTGACGGTAAACTTATACAATATTTTATATGTCCACAATTATTTGCACCTTTAACAGTCTGTTCACACTCAGTTTAACTTCTTCATCTATGATAACTTTGTTGAAAAAGCACAAGATGTCGAATTGGTGGTGATTTGTCACTAATTCACCTTCTGTCCAATTAAACAGAAAATAATAAATGTTTGAGATGAATTATAAATATCACCATACTTAAACCTTTTCGGGATCCTAATTTTTTTTCACACTTGGCCTTTAAGTTAAACACCACTATGAATGAAGAAGTAGAGCCAAGCCCTGTTAATAAATTTTGATTCTAGGCCATTTGTCCCCCCCCCCCCCCCGGCCATTTGCGCCCCAGTTATTTTGCCCTCCTGGCCATTTACCCCTTGGTTATTTTGCTCCCTGACCATTTGCCACTTTTTACAGGAAATAATTTATCAGATGTTTAAATTGTACATGCTTTAATTATAAACCTCAAATGCAATGACTTTCACACATTTAAAAAACATAGGAAAAAGTTGATTAAAGGCCCTTTAACTAGGGTTAAGTATTTTTAACAAAATTAACAGATGAATTGTAAACGTCCAGGAAATGATTTTCACACCTTTAAAAAAACATAGGTAAAAAAGCGGATTAAAGGACCTGTAACTAGGATTATGTATCTTTAACAAAATTAACAGATGAATTATAAATATAAAAGACAATGATTTTCACACCTCTAGGAACAAACATAGGAAAAAGCAGATTAAAGGCCCTTTAACTGGGATAATGCATAAAGACACTAGTTCATGCATTCCTGCAAAAAAAAAGAAAAAAGAATGTCTAGGTAATCATTATTTGTGTAATACTATTCTGTACTGGTTATAATATGTTTATAACGCTCTCACTATGGTAAAACGTATATTATTTTGTAAATTTTGACTTTCAAAAACTTCATAAAAATGTTTTATTACATTTTCTATCAAAGGGGGTAAATGGCCTAAAATGTACATTTTAAATGGTTGTTTGAGTAACCTGGTGAGAATTGCGGGGGAATTCTGTATGCAAACACAACAAATGTGTTAATTCTTATGGAAGAAACTGGCAGATTACAAAAACATGCCCTTTATCCACCGATTGGATCCGTGTTACCATATATTAACTCAAAGCTATAAATGCAAGTGACCGTTTCTGTTGTTAACATTGTCACTGTTAGGCATTTTTTAAATGTAATATGTAGGATCCTTGTCGCCTTTGAGACCAAAGTCAGCCTCAAGAAGAACACCACTAAAGTCAGGTAGCACTCCACAGAGCTCAAAGTACACACCAAAGACACCAGGAAAAACACCAGGAAAAAGCAAAAAAAGTTCAAAAACACCAACAAAGAAAACACCTAACACACCTCATGTACAAGACAGGTAACAGGAAAAGAGTTTTTAACGATGCTATGTAATAGCTAATCGCTTATGCAGTTCACATGGTCATATGTGTATGTTTTTTATGTAATCAGTTAAATATTGATCTCTCAGCTTAAATTGGAGATTGTTTTTTCCAATTTTGCTTAGATATGTTGAAGGTTGTGTATTGCAGGCTTTCTGTTGTGAATTTTAGCAATTTGGGAAGACGTTTTGCAGAAAATTGACAAAAAACAAAATTTCAATGTTATTTCATTATTGAGCCTTGTAAAATAGTCTTTTGTCAGTGTCATTGTACCCCCAGCAGTAGGCTGGAGGTACTTTGGATTTACCCTGTAACCGCAGCGTCCGCTGCGTCAAATTCACTGTTATCGAGATATCTCAAGAAGGCAATGTGATATCCATTTGAAACTTAAATCGT
>JAOXYB010062323.1:0-10569 GCA_028565635.1 Phoronis ovalis
GGATTTTGAATTAATTATTAGCCTAAAGGGATACTATTTATAAGGAGAGTGAATGTTAATTGTTCCTCCGGCAACCTAGCTGCTTTAATTTAGAAACACAAATACAAAACTCGTCCTGGAGACATCAAGGATAATTGTAACCCTAGAAGTTTCCCACTTTAAATCATAGCTCAACTAAAGACAATTAAATGGTTCCCGGTAAGGCCACTCTTGTGAAATGCGAGCAATCGTGCTTCTTAATAAAAAATACGTGAAAAAGTGAAGACCAGGAGCGTAACCCGCGTCATGCGAAATCAACCATTTTGACCAAAAAGAGTATGCATGTTTTTTAGCTTGATCTTGCTTAATTAGAGAGTGTGCTGCACTGTGAGTCTTGTTTAGAGTGCGCTTCCAAAAGGAGAGTCTTGCTTTGGGACGATTTTTGCTCGAAAAGTCTTGTTTTTATTTTTCATTTCCAAAAATTTAGACCTTTTATAGGGTACCAATTTCGACATAGGTCTTGCTTAGAGTTCATTTTGCGAACCTCGTCAACCATTTGCTTCGAGGCTCTTAATAAACATTTCTCTTGAATGCCCCCCCCCCCCGGAAATGGTCTTTGGGCAAAATGTGAACAAGATTCATGTGCTGAAAATCCGGGGTGCATTGATCTGTGCCCCGCGGAGATAGGCAACCTCTGATAGATTCGCTCCCGGTTGAAAAAAGAGACTACAGAATGTGTATTCAATTCGGGATTCAATTGCGGTATTTATTCAGTGGTCAATACGAATCTGAGACTAATCTGCTTTGCGGTCAGCACTATCTTGTTCTGTTTGACAGCATGGTTATCCAAATAGCCTGGATGGGCTTTCTTTGTAAATAAAAATAGACACTGTATATAGTACAATTATGCATAAATCACCACAATTCGTAGTAGTCATTAAGTAAACACTGGAACAAACATTTCTAAACAATCCTGCGTTAGGACATTCTGAACAAACTAACACGATAACCATTGTGCACAGGCGCCGACCATGCTCGTTTATATGTATATTTAGGAAAGTTTATTTTTCTTTTGTGCCGACTTTGAAAAAATATTTAAAAACATTTTCGGTAAGTGTATCCACTTTGATGCTGGCGTCGGACCAACAAACCGCGGCGAGTCTCATATCAGGATTAACGTTAGGGGAATTTAATTATTCGGGTTTATTAAGTACAACTAAATATTTAAAAACTGTTTTTTATTGATTTTTACTAATCGGATTACAATTAAAACTTAATCTTCTTCCTTTTTAATCACTAACCGACGTGACACATTGATAAAGAATTACTTTTAAGGATAAACCTTCATTATGTTTAAGGACGTAAACTCATTTATTTTCTAATAAAAAGTTTTAAAAAGGTTACAGGATAAAGTTAATTAACAGACTTAATATTATATTGAGAACGGAGTAAACTGTATTGTACAAATCATCAGAATTTGCATTTAGCTTTATAAGGAGTTTCTCTCGGGAAGTTTTAAAATCACAAAAAACGACATGGGATTGAACTTTTTACAACCGAAGTATCAAAGCAGGAAATCATACATTATTTTAAGCATTTTTTTATGATCACACCTGTAAAACCGTATTCCAATGTGCGGCTGTATACCAAAATAGTAAAACAGAAAAAATATTCAAGTCAGCAGCGACAACAGTTTCACAGAAAAATGTTAGCTAATGCTTAAAAGAACATCTGCCGCGAATGTAATTTATACTTAGAATTGGTTGTGACATTGTCAGTCATGCAGTCAACCAAGCACGCAATGTCCCAAAACCCCATCCCGAAAGATCATTAAATTCAATGTGATGAATTTTCTCACGCATTTCTTATAACCGTAATATTTCGTCTTTCTGTATTTATAACGAGAGGCACCTCTGGTCTCCCGTAAGCTAGATTAGCCAGGAAATTAAACTTGGCTTTTCGAAGTTCACTGATAAGATAAAAATATCAATTGATGAACTATTGTTTGTGCTTGTTTATAACTAATCTGACACTCAAAACCAAAGACATTCAGAATCTATGTCATCATGGTAGACCTACAGCAGCATGACATGTACTTTATGAATAAACCGCATGTTTAATTATAGTATTATAATATTTATCAAAAAAGTACAATGAAATTCATCAAAAATATGCTCGCTTCATTTCGCTCCGACATTAGATAAACAAGGTGTTACAATTTAAAAAGAAAACGTGTAATGCTTTATTCTCTTACCTAGAATACATGCTCAATTTATTTTTTAATTCGTATTTAATCGAGCAGAAATAAATTATACACCTTATTTGTGATTTCCTTTTGTTTCGTATTGTATTGTCGTGGGATGGATTAGTCATACATTGTTTTATACATAGGTGTCGCTTTGTGTCTTCAGCTTTTCGGTACGGGAATTCCTCAAATACCTTCATAAACCAATCAGATGTTCGGAAATACGCTCTTGTAATTTTACACTTTAAAGGCAAATAAATTTATTTTTTAATTCAAAAATACAAATTTTTTAAATTATAATATATCTGTCTCGATTTAAAATAAAGCAATTTTGAAAAGCTTATGAGCTTAAACGTTTAATCTTGTCCCAAAGAGCCCCTAAAGCCATAAAGTACCTTGGTCAGCTCTCAGCAGGTGCCTCTGGAAGCCAGAGACCAAGTCACGTGATACTATATTTGATAGTTGATTAGTCTCATCGAATGTATTGTAGAATGACGGTGTCTATATGGAGCTCTCAAACAACTACGAATCTGTATGGAAATGCAGTAATATAAAAGGAATTTTGTTAGCACACAGGATGGTATATTCATACTGGACTATTGTACCAAAAATGAAGAATTTATATTCATATTTACCTATCGTATACGCGGTGTTACTGAGCATGACTTTACCCGTGGATTGTTATGTTCATGCTAGATCGCCGCGTGGAGTCGTACGTTCACCTATACACTGGAATGCCACGAATCCTATGTAAGTACACCTTTATTTGAAGACACATATCTCTTTTTTATGCTACTGCCTCTGTCTGACTTTTCAGGTATCTTTTCTGGGTTTTTTTTGACAAGGTTATAGAGCCGTTTTACTACAGTCCTGAGATACACAAACCGTTTTATAACGCTAAATTGTACTGGTAGTTTGGAATATAGTTTCAACGCAACAAAACGAAGCACACACACTTAAATGTTTTATTCTTAACGTAAAGTATTAAATTAAATTACTAAAATGTATCCTTAAGCTAAGGGGACCCCAAATTCACCACTAGAATGTCTAGTCACCTGCCAGTTTCTTTATTTCTGAATAAGATGACATGGTCTATTCTTCCCGATCAGTTTAGCATGTTATAGGCATATCTCACTCTATTCACTGATTTTGTATGTGGTATTCCAAACGATTTAAAACCTTTTCATTAACTCGCTACCCTTTATCAAGTTACTGTCAGTTAAAGATTTACTACAAGTTTTTTTTATGATTTTATAGATCATAAAAATGTAATCAAAAAATGAATGATAGTTAATACTTATTGACAGTTCATACCCACATGGCATAACACTTTGCAAGGGAGTTTCTAATTTAAGGTAAACAATTCATAATAAAATCATTGTTTTAATTACAAAAAATACATATCTTAAATAAGCAATATAACACATTTAAAATTAAGTTAAAAATGTAATTTCAAGGGATATCTGGTTTATAGGGCTCTTCGTAACTTTGATAATTTGCCTTGAATTACAGGTAAAATTAAATTAAATTTTTTGTATATATTTTTTGTTGGGATTATCACCTGTTTGTGATAGGCCCACACAGTAGGCATCTGGAAGCACTGTTTGCAGGTATTGTTAATACCTTGTGTTGTCTGGGGTTCTATTATCAGTTATTTTAACTGCAAACTTTCACCAACAAAGGAAACTATGCATAGAATGCAATAATATATAATTTATTGTATCTGTTAGTTTTCTTCTATTCTTAAGAATTTCATTATATTTATTTTTATTTTTCTTATACTTATTACAAGATGCAAAGAAAGTTCAGGAAACTACAATATAAATACGTTTTACAGTATTGACCCTATGATGTGGGGACTACATTTAAATTCTACCAAATAATTTTGCCAGGAATTAATATCACATATGTGGACTGTATGGAATTTTAGTATTTTCTTATGTATTATCTGCACCAAGACAAGAAAGGAATATTTTTGACAGCCTGTTATTACTTTACAATAACTCAGCACTTGACCCATGGAGGGAAAACAACCAGGGCAAACCGTGATGATAGGGTACAAAAACACTGGCTTTTGACTAAATCATAACGCACATATCATGTACATATTAATGCCCCACCTACTTCCCTCTTTGGACCCAGTCCATGTAAAAATATGTGTTATCTATTTATCCATGTTTTGGGTATTACATATACTATATTTAATGACCATGGACATAGATATAATGAATATGGTTAACTGTGCTACTTTAAACATATTAACAGGTGTACATAAAAGGAAGATGCTAAATTATACCTGTATGTTGTACAAACACACCATGAGTCGAAATGTGTATTGTTTGTGTGCTGTTTGCTTCAAATATTTTCAAACCTAAACTATTCCCTAATGGTCGGCCTATTGTGTGGACACAGCAAGCATATCCCATCATTTGCTACCCAGACAAAGTTAATTTCCCACCCCAGGAAGATGACATGACATATGGAATATCGTGACAGCTAAACAAAAAAGTATTCCATAGCAGTTATATTACATTGCCCTTCATCTTTCCTACTGTTTCTCTCGTGAGGCATTTGTTGTTGTTAAAAATGACAGCATGCGTTTTGATCCATCCCCTGTTGCATATTTTTTTTACAGATATTACTCCAGTTGTCGTGGTTCATCACTGATGGTGTAATATTCAGTTTGTATGACTCACCTCTTTGTACCTCCATTTTGGAAAACATTCTGAAAGTCATATGTCATTCTAAATTTAGCTTTTGATTTTCCCAAATTTTTTCCTTTTCTGACTTATTGTATTTTGAATTTAAAGGCCTGTTAAATAATTTTAAAAAATCTTAGCACATCTCACAGCCATGCATTTATTTGTAAAACACAGACATACTTTCTAACATGCTTGCTTTTTGCAATAAAAGTATATACCACAAAATCTTTTAAGATATCTGATATATAAATAAGATTTAAGGGTTTCTTAGTTTTTAGAATGGTTAAACTTAAAATCTGGCTGCTGAATTGTTTAAAATAATAAGTAAGTCGATGTAAATGGATACTGTTTCTATAGACCCAGGGTATGTAATCGGCTGTGTTAAATGTGTGTTAAACATGTATTTATTCATATTATATTTCCGCAATCAGCCAAGTCACCTGTCTCTTAAATAAATTTATAAAAAGGCAAAAATGAACTGTCAAATATTAAATGTTTTATTGTGCACCCAACTTCAAGTATCAAGTTCTGAAATTATATTATAAAGAATATATCTTATAAAATTACCCTGTAATTTGATGATTTTTGGAAGAGTAAACATTGGCTTAGAAATTAAACACTCACTTATAGAAGATATAAAAAAGTGTTAAACCTGTGACCATGTTTATATTTTAATCCTCCTTATACTTGTTTTAAGGCGTGAAAAACACCTTGTGTGTGTGACCTTAGAAACTTCTTGTCTGCCGATTCTTATCATGATGTTTTGTCCCAATAGTGATGGACAGATAATATTAAATATACCTGTGATAATATTAAATATACCTGTGTATCTAGAAGTGGTGGTATTTGAGCTATGTGAGAGAGACAGTATTTAATAACATATCCTTATCTCTGTTTAACTATTGATTGTGTATGTCTTTACCTCTTCCCAAACCACCCAACAGGTACTAATCACCTCTCCCACAGGTAATACAAACATATCCAATGTGTTCCCTGTTTGTCTCTGCAGTGTTTTAAGTAACCTCTGAGCTGTATCGTTTTAACTACAGGTGATAACGTTGTTAATGAGCTATCATTACAATTGTTTTTGTATACCTGTCATTCCGCTACATATTACTACCTGTAAGGTGTACATGATGCAGGAAATTTCATTGGGCTGCATGTTGAGACAGAATTTTTTTTTTTGTGAGAAAGGAAGTGGCTTGAGTTAGACTGTGTACCCTCATTTTCATAATATGTTTGATTTCATTTGCTGACTACACTGAAATTTCTAAAATGTTTTATTTGGCTTTAACTGGTATTTTTAGACATTCTAGACAAACTTGTGAAAATATAAATTTAGGTCTTCCTTTTCTTTTAAAAAAATCCCAAAAAACACCAGCAGGATTAGCTATATAATTACTATCTCATTGACAGTTAGTTTTATTTAACAACAAGTTTATTTAATGTTTTGCACCTGGTTGACATCTTAAATCTTTTACTTTGATTTGTGACTAACCTGAGGAAAAAAACAAAAATTTGCCCCGATTATAAAAACAGTTACAATGCGTGACAAGTGACAACACAGTGTCCCAGAGAATAATGCAATATTAAGTTTCGTTAATCAGGTAGAAACAAATTAATTATTGAGGTTTTAAAAATTAAATCTTTTTTGACAAGTTTACTAATGTAAGAAAGGTCACAGTAATTGTAGTCCAGACAAAATGTTGTATATGATTTTAATCTACAAAAGTGTACCTTTAGGACAGGTGCTAAACTCTTTGAATTTTGTGAACTTCCTGGCTCAATGGAATAATTGAAATAGGCAGACTGAAGAATTTATGATTTCCACTCTCACCTATGATATGGATATGAAATACCAAGTTTTAAACAGGATTAGTTTTACTGTATAATCCTATAAGCTTCCTGAATAGAGTCTTTTAAAAAGAAAATCTTACTTACACAAAGGTGGTGAAAAGCCTTAGACTGGATTTAGATTTTGTCTCTTCACAGTAAAATAAAAATTAAATAGGAGGTCAGAAGGGCCAATACTTGAATTTTCTCTTCACATTTCAAAAACTCTGTAAACACTGATTCTAAAAAAATAAATTACTTTTATAATACTCTTGTATGAAGTGCTATTAAGCTATATTATAGGGTTGAATTTTCTTTATTGTGTTTCAACTGCTTTGTACCGCACTTCTAAAAAGAAATGAATTATATTTTTTACATTACTGTGTCTGAAGTGCAGTAAACCTATTACTGGAATAGAAAGTAAACAAGCGAAATTGCTGTGACACAGTCATTCATAACTCACAGAAAGACCTTTTCCACCTCACAGCTGTGGTGAATAAATATTTTGGGAAGAAAAATTTAAAAATATGAGCCCCTGTGAGGTTTCTTTACACTTCATCAAAACACAGCAGGAGTTGTGCTTCTCTGTACAGTTTAATAGCTCATAATTAAAAGCATATGCTGGAAATTGTTTGGGCTGTCCTTACATTAAAATATTGTTTAATCTGGTGAACAGAGAACACAATAACATAACAGTTTGTTTAAGAGAAAATTAAACACAGCTTTTCTCTTATTAATGCATTTTTTCTATTTGGGACTTCTGTATCTTTGTTTTTAAGCCTTTTGCTCTTACCCCCCTGACAGTGAAATGATAAGGAGATATGGAAGTTTTATTTGTGTTAATGAGTTTTCAACAGGATTTCTCTGGTTTTGTGGTTGCAGCTTTGCTATAGATATTTCAGGAAGGGATCCTTTTCACAGATTAGCTACTATGCCACAGTCCCTTGCCAATTCAAATTGTAGCAGCCATCTTGGATAAAAATGGCAGACTTCTTGGAGCTACAAGAAATTTATGTTTGAACATACTGTAACAACATTTGATGAAATTAATATGTGTGGAAGTTCAAAGCAAATTTGTCCAAGGGTTTTGTAAAGGCTCACCTTTGTAATTAACCCCAAATCTTGGAATAAGCTTAATCCCTATTTGTATTTTATGTACATTCTACTATTCAAAATTAAGTATACAATATCATTATAATTATTTTGATAGCAAATTATCCCAGTTCTGCTTTCTTTTATTAAAAAGCCATAAGATACATTATTGGGGTTTTATCAGGTGTGGGCTACATATTGTTTGGAAAATAGTGAGCAGAGATTTTCTAAACATCTTTTAAGCCATTTACATAGCCATTTTAGTTGTTAATTCAATGGTTATTGAGCCAGTTATGGTTGTGAAATTGTTGAAAGCCCAGTGAATAATGGATGCAGAATAAGTCTTATTCAGTTTAACTCCTTATTTTATTAAGTTGTTTTGTGTTTTCATTACTATTTAAATTAATGCAGGTTTTAAATAAAGTATCAAGTCCCTCTTCAGTTACAGGCTTAACAGAATAAAACTGATTATAATCTGAAATTTAATTAATTAAACTGCATTTCAAAATGTTTATGGTTGTAACCAAAAACCTTTGTTTTAAAAAAAAACAGTGATGGAATAATTTTACAGAGGATCCACCTTTTTCAAGAAAGGATCAACAAAAATATTCCTGAAAGATCCACCCATCGGAGAATTCAAAATCGCTTTGACTCCTGACATTTTTAATTTATCATTGTTCTTTTTTATTAAATTCTTGACTCACAAAAAGTTATTAATAAGTAATAGACAGACATTTTTTCTATATCTGACATCAATAGGTTTGATATCTCACACCTGTACTTCTCTATTCCAAGTGTATTGAAGCCACTATCAGTTCTAAATGTAATGTTAAATACAAATCCTTGATAAAACAAACTAAAGCTGTGATAAGACTTTAGAACTGATTCATGCAGACAGGAGACTTGTTTGGTACAATTATTTACCCAGTTTTTAACAGGTATCATTTTCAAATTACAAGCTATTATAGGCTATAAGTATCAGTTCAGAAACATTTATCTTCTTGACAGCAATAAATGTCACAGAGCTAAAGAAAGGATTTAAGGGCAAGGCAGACTGAGGGCAAAAGGAAATGCATCCTAGATGGTAGGGATATTGTATTTGCCATAAAAAAGTACAAAAATGTACAAAACGTCACAAATGACTAAATTATTCAAGACCACCAACTAAAAGTTCGTTAATAGTCAGATTTGTGATGCGTGTAAGATTAATGTTGTCATTTTAAAGATCTCAGCCACATGTCCTTTGTGTAAATGTCAGGCTTTTATAGCCAGATTTGTTTTTTACCGTGTAATACTTGTAAACAATAATATTGTGAAAAAAACTTTTTAAAATCACTACTCTGGGCTGACTAACAACAAAGCAGTGGCCCATCAGATTTTTTAATAATTTGTATATTCTAGTTCGGATATTGCCAGAATTAAATGCATGCTTTTACTATTAAGAGAAGTCAACAAGAAATTAAAAGTAAATTTGTCAAAATTGTACCAGGGTGGGCTTTGAAGGAAGTTTCATATTTATTGTCAAAAAGAGTTTCATAACTGTATGACTAACACCCAATTAACTGCCCACCATTTCTAAACATTGGAAATATTTTGATAAATAATTGGACAAATATAGAAGACAAATCATAGTGTTGAAAACTTTCAAAGGTTGTGTATAAGTTTTATTTTTATTACAATTTTAAACCACTTAATCCAGTTTACAAAAACATCACCTTTTATTTGAAACAAATCTAGAAATTAATGTCTTTTGTCAGTTTTGAAAAGGCTTGAAATTGGATTCTATGCATAAGGAGAAAGAAATGTTTTGAACAAGACATTTTTTGTAAAGTTTTTTGTTGATAAATTTTGAATACACCAAATCAGGCGTGGAATTTGTATATCACATTACTAAAGATGTTTAAATAGAATTGCTGTTTTTCTTTTTAAAATACCTGGCGCCATTTCTGCACCTGTATTTACTTAAAAATTGTCAAATAATTTGTCCATTGAAAAGGACTAAAAATTAATAAATGGATTTGTAACTTTTCATTCAATGTATATTTTAATAACACCCATGTTTGGATGAACTATATAGCAACAATTGCAATATTTCTAAATACTGGCATTGTTTCCTTCAGACAGAATCAAAATGGGATTTATTAATAATCCCTAAAACATCTTAAACAGCCAATTAGTGTAACAAGATTAATAAAATTTCATAAATCTTTTCTTCTCTTTAAATACAACTGATCCTAAGAAGCCAAACTATTTACAATGCATTTAAGTTGAGAATTTAAGCACTGCTAAGGTTCCTGTAGATAATAGGTGTTGTTCACACCACATCAAGGGATTATGACAGTCTTTTCACAAATGTCAAAGTTCTATACTAGGAAAACTAAGGTGTTGAACTAATATTTAACATACCTTTTCTGATTAGCATTCAATGTGTGTTTAACAAGCTTGGTTTGTGGCTGCAGTACATACAAATATATACACATGTTTCAATTCTAGTTGTATTACCTGGAATACCTTAATCCATTTGGCTAATTTTCATTCTAAAAGGCACTCCATTTGTGTATGTTTATGGCTTGGATACTTTGAATTGTTTGTACTCTGTACAAGTATTAGTAATGAAGAATTTATAATTTACATAAATAAGCTGTATTAATAATATTTGCAGTGTGAGTCTTTGGGAAAACAAAACATTGAGTAGATATATATGTATATGTATATGTA
>JAOXYB010062356.1:0-10566 GCA_028565635.1 Phoronis ovalis
GGTAAGGAGAACTGGTGGGCTAGTCATCAGTTTAGATAGATTCTCAGTAGCACCAAGTTGACATTAATGCCTAATGGCTTGCTATTCTTACATCTTTATGTGATTTATTGCCATAGAAACTTACAGAATAATCATGATTTATTAACACTTTACTTAGATGCAGAACAATACTGTACTGTAAAACTCATACTTATATTTTTTCAATAGAGAACCTACATCATGAGAATGTTGAGTTATTCTTATTCATCTCGAGAGGCAACAATACATATACTTTTGTTTTGTCTATATTTTAATTTTAAGTACATAGTTAAAATTTAACAAAACATAAATTGTGAATATTAGTTAATTGTGATGAACAATATTCGCCACCTTAAACAACGATTCACGTTGAAAAACATACAAAGTAATAAGCTTATATAGGAGCAACCATAATAAATGCAAACAAAAAACTTGGACTATGTCTGTATAAGCTAAGATATAAGATATAAAAGATAAAACTTTATTTTTATCTCTCTAGTATAATGTAAACAAGTACAAAAAACAGAAGTAACAGTGACCTGTGTAAATGTGATTGACTGTTCAGTAAGTGCTTTTTTAAATATATGATATTATTATTCCTAGACTGTATTCATTACTATATAACCACACAAAATTTGCTAAAATGCTTGTCCAGTAGTTATACCTAGTACATAATAGGCGAAATTTAATATCAATTTATCCACCTGATACTCTAAACCACAATGAAAAACAACAATTGCAATGGAAAACCCCTAAATCATGTTCCAAAAACAAAGCGTTTTTTATCAGCAGATTGTTAATGCAACAAACAATGGAAGCCAAAGAGATAAATAATGCTTGTCCAGTAGTTTTACCTAGCACATAATACGCAACACTTATTTATAATAATATCACTTTATCCACACGACACTATAAACCACAATGGAAAACAACAATTGCAATGGAAAACCCCTAAATCATGTTCCAAAAACAAAACGTTTTTTATCAGCAGATTGTTAACGCAACAAACAATGGAAGCCAAAGAGAGAGAAATACTTCAAAAAAATCGTATCGATTTAGTGACTGACATACATGTTTGTTTGATTTTAGACCATTTCATTGAGAACAATGTTTTAAACAACATTCTGAAGGATGAGATTATGTCCAAACCAACTAGACAGGAAAAGGTTGAAGCCTTGCTAGATATACTTCCAAGAAGAGGACCCAGGGCTTTTCAAATCTTCTGTAATGCATTGCAAGAAAACTATGACTGGTTAGCAAGAAAACTAAAGCCTGCAGTCACAGGAGAATCAACAGATGTCATGTTGGTATACAAAATTAGTACTGTTGCACTTTTTAATTATTCTCATGTCCTAATATAATGACAAAGGCATTTTAGTAAATTAGGATTGCTGCTGTTAGGTTTTGTTTCTTTCTTCCAATTTTCAAAAAGCTCGAAGACGGTTACAGCTAAATTAAGGTCTGATACTTGAAGTGTGATATCCCCAGGGTGGGCTGTGGTAGTCAGGCTATATAGGGAAGTGCAATTCGATCAAATTAGCAGAGTGGATCCGGTTTCTTGATCAAGTAGCAGAGTGGATCCGATTTTTGACCAAATTAGTAATATGTTAATTGGTCCTGAAGAACCTGAAAGGGTGGGATGGGTAAATATTCACCACAGAGTGTGTCAAATTAAATTCAAAATGTTCACAAGATAATTCATGGCAAATCACTTGATTATATGAATTCTGATTTCAATAGGGTCAATTTTGCATCACAGAGTAAATACTCGACAAAACATATAAAATTTTTTATACACCTCATGCTACTCATTTCAGGTCATTCACATATAATGGAATCGGCTTATGGAACAGACTGGCTTATAATACGAAGGAGATTGTTAATGAAGGTTCCTTCAAGCGTTTAGGTTTTCCTTTACCATACAATGTGTTTACCATTCATGTCATATACGGCTTCACTAATTTGGATTTTTAAGTAATTTATATTTATTTGATGCTGTCTTAAAAGAGATTCAACTAGGACCACTATGGAAATAAGTTTTTAACTTTTTAGCTCAATCCTTTTTGCTATGCTTTTAATGGACGTGGTATCAGTTTTTGTATTAAATTATTCTCTATTAATTTCCATGTATTTCTTATGTAATCCCATTTGTATGCATGGTAAATAAATATTTAAAAAAGGTTAGGGGCATGGTACTTAGATCAGGATGGGCTATTGTTGACCTTGAGGTCATAAAGTCATTTGAAAGTTAAAGAATTCAAATTACAAAGAGGTAACTTTGTTAACTTTTGAACATATTTTTGGCAATTTTTTATTAATGAACCAAGCTGTATCTTGTAATGGTTAGTCTTATATACTGGATTGTAATTTGACATATGACTATCACCAGTGTTGAGAGAGTTCAACCTGAGGTCAAAGTCATCTAGAGGTCGAAAACTAAAATCTCAAAATTGCAAGAAACTCAGAAATTAGGTTATATTTTTAGAGGTCATCAAGTGATTCTGGGGGTTATTTTGAGGTCAAACAATCCCAAAACAATGAAACACTGAAAGGCCATTTAGAGATAATACAAAGGTATAGATTGAAGTCAATAACAGCAATCCTGCTTTTGCTAAAGGCTATCTAGTTCTATGTAAACTTGCCTGTGACATCATGAAGGATGCATGCAAGACAACAGTTCTGGGTTAAAATTCAACTTTTGGCATAAATTTTGCAGACAAAATATGTCCATCACTATATACTAGTGTACAAGGATCAAAATTTGGTTAAATTAACTCAGTGAAGTATATCAAACTGACATAAAAATGTTTTTAAGAGTTTTCTGTTTCTAATTATTAACGCGTTTTTGAATATATTGATGTCACGAAAAAAATGAATTATCAATGAGATAAGGAACTATTATGTCTTCTTTCAAATCAAAATCAAGGAACAATTTCCATTTTCCTTTTTCAGATAAAAATGGAATGCGGAAAAAGGAGATGGTTCCTTTTTCCTTATTTAGTTCAAAATCTAATAAGAAAACAGGAATGGTTAATTTTTCTATATTCGGCTCAAAATTAGGGTTCTCAAGACTCAAACTAGGGTTCTCTTTTCTTTCATAAAATGTTTAATCGAGGACATTAATAGGTCATAAAAATCCATAACAGTAATTCATGCTTTGTTAAAAGGCTATCTATAGTTTAATTTTGACCATGTTCATATCTTAGTTTGTTTAGAGTTTACCAAATAACCATCTGCTTTTATGCACTAGTTAACTAAATCTCCATATTCTGTGTAACTCATCGAAATCTTACATTTTTTATACATTTCAAAAGGAGGTCGCTCAGTGATACTTTAAATAACTATTGTAAATGCATGCTATTTCAGATTGCAATCCAGTCTTCCTTCTAGAAATAAACATTATATCTAAACTTAAATTATTAACATGTGAAGAAAAACAGACTTAATAACACAGTTATTACGTATAATTATTATAAATTATTAACATGTGAAGTAAAACAGATTTAATAACACAGTTATTATGTATATTATAAATTATTAACATGTGAAGTAAAACAGACTTAATAATACAGTTATTATGTATAATTATTATAAATTATTAACATATGAAGTAAAACAGATTTAATGTAAAACAAATTTATATGTATATCTCAACTGTAAAGTGTGGTTAATTTAATATAATATTACAATAAGTAAAACTACCGATGTAAATTTAAAAACTGAATTTGTACTCTACTTTAATTAATATCTTGGATTCCAACAAACTCTACATCATATTGGTACACAATCACACAAAGGGACTTTTCCTATTATGACAGCATTCTCTCTCTAATCGATCAAACTAGACTTTTTAACAGTATGGCGTTAATGATAACAAGCCCACTTGAGCCCACCATTCCATACCTTATGAGTTGTGCTACGACTGCTTGAATGCTCATTCAATGTAGAATATTGTGAGTACAAATGTGGGTTAAACCAATGATACCACCAAGCACATGCTGGTTATAATAGATCTACTGGTTTAATTTAATGATATGTATGTAATGACACCCATTTTTACATATTTTACTTTCCAAAATGTATAATATTGCTCTAAATTTCGTATATCTCACAAAACTGTATTTCTAAATGGAAAAAACTAAAATGGAATATAAATTTACTGTCAAACATTCGAAACCATCTTTTGTTCAATAAAAAACTATTGATAAGAGTTATATAGAAAAATTACTTATAAGTAACGGTAGTTGCTGTAACCATAATGTTTTTAGTTTGTTACTCCTTCAACTGCATCCTTCAGTACAGTTTTTAGGCCAGAGTTAATACTCACCTGCAGTACGTTTTCTGATAAGCTTTGTAGTTGAATGTCTTGTTCCCTATATGAAGTACAATGCTGGATAGTAAGTTGTTTCCTTCTCCCTTGTAAAGAGATACTATTACAGACCTCAGCTTGTTCCAGTTTTCCTATGGACAGAAAAACATAGCTCCCATTACTAGTGATATTCGTCAATTTTTTTAAGTTAATGTTTTTGTCTTTCCATAAAAAAGTACATGTTCTAACTAAAAAATCAAGGATTAAATTAATACATGGGCTGGACTATAGAGACATTGTTGAGAATGTCAACACAAGGCATGATGATGAACTTGACCAGTTGCAAATAGTCACATTTTCGTATTCCCCACATGGTCTACATATTGCTGTCCAGAGCCAAGTGGTCTGTCATGCTGTTTCACTGATGAAGTACACATTTATGACATTACCTAGGTAACTTTTGAAATATATTAAAATTTTCCACTGCAATTTGTTTAGAAGTTTACTTGAAAGTAATTTTAAAACAGTCTGCATACAATACCGGAGAAACAACTTCCAATGTGCCTTGAGAATAAACACAATTGCCAGTTTTAGTTAATACTGACACACCATCTGTTAATTTCTTTTTAAGTAGATTTTCTGGAAAAAAAAACCAGATATGACATTTTGTTAAGCTAATATTGGAACAATATCCACGTATAAAACAGCTGCCTGGTGAGTCTAGTAACCATGGTCTAGTACAACCTAGTTTCAATTTCTTAAGTTTCTTACGTAAATTTATATTTCGACAATCCAAAGTAAATTTTGTATAATGATAACTTCATGTTACCTAAACAATGACAGGTATACTATGTATAGTATATGCAGGTATCCATCGGTCTTCACACGTCACTAGTTGGATATGTTAAAGGCTCGACCCTGGGGAACCGACTTCAATAACTTTTATATATACTCTGCCCAATCTTTCAAACCCTCAACAGCTGTCAGAAAAAAGTTCCAAAACATATATACCCCTTTTCAGAATTTTTTTGGACATACCGTATGTCTATTTTTACACACCTCTTTTCGGAAAATACGGGGATAAAAACAAAACTTCAAGTTTTTATTTTTATTCAGAGCGGGTGAAAAGGTACCCCTTTTCAGAATTTTGAATGCTGAAAACGCTCAAAAACCACACCTCTCTCACACGAGCATACCTGTATACCTCATTAATGATAGTCAGTGCCCTGGAGGCTTGACTTGAAACCTTCCAGCAAATCTACTGAGGTAGTCGCATACGGGATAGTGTTCCATATGCAGACTGTGTTCGGAAAGAATAAGTATATACAGCTGTTTAAAAGGCAGTATGGAAGGATTAAATAACCTTTTGGTACAACCATGTGAAGAGCGCATGATGTACAGTTATATCAATGAGATTAGTTTAGATCTATATACATCATAGTAGCCTTTGCATGTCTTTTTCGTAGTTAATGGATCATAGTTCATGGACAGCTGGGTTCGCTGCTATAATCACTGCACACAAAACATGCACCCTGCCTCTCTGATATATTTCTAATCTATTGATGGACTATGTCTTTTCTGTGAGAGTCCTATGCTATTGAAGCATATATATTCCACGGTAGTCCTGCAAGCATGACCCTACTATGGACAACCTATGGCTTGTCCGTAGGGTCCTGGTCACCTTATATCTCAAACCAGCCAAAGTTCAACTAGCCTTCACGCATGTGCAATAGCATAATATCCATACAATGGATGAACGAACCTTCAAGAGTGCACTTTGGATTTCATGCTCAGTGATGTGCTGTTGAATCTTTGATTACGTTATCTAGATATGGTGGCATAAGAAGCGGAATAGTCAAGGAATAGACACTGAAGCAAAAATTTGGGTGGAATTCATTTATTTAATTAAGAAAGTCAGTGTGTTTTCTAACATCGGCTGGTTTGAGATATGAGGTGGCCAGGACCCTATGGACAAGCTGTAGGTTGTCCATAGTAGGGTTATACTTGTAGGACTAATTCCATGGTACATTACAGTACGTCTCACTACTGACTAGAGTTGTATAGCATCTAGCTTTAAGTGAGCAACTAATCATATCCTGCATAAAACACCAAGTGTTCTGTTTGCTTTAGCACAGACACCATGAACCCATGAACATGTGCATTCCTATTCTAAATCAATGATTTATGGAGGTTTACACCAGGTCTACTTTCAATTGCTAAATCCACAGCCGCTAAGTCTAATGTGTGGTTGTCAAACGTTAAAGGGGTCCTCTTATTGGTGACTCTGATTACTTGGCACTTTAAAGATTGACATTCCATCAACCAGTCTGACACTCTCCCACCGCTGAAGACATCAACCGGTATCAACATTTTGCTGAAAGATGCATCTTCCAATGTCTTCAAGACAAGTTTAATTTAGTCATGTTTGCAGGACTAAGACTAAGCTTAATCTTACTTCTAAGTTCTTACTCTTTCTCTTAGTTCTTGCTATCCATGGAATATATGCTTGGTTTGCAATTGTATTTGTAGTAATAGGGTGTGTGTGTGTGTGTGTGTGTGTACAGCAATGTACGAGAACACTCTATTATTTCACACAGTTATACTTCAATCTACCTGTAATAAACTCGTCCCATCTAAGATTGGCAGCCATCAAAAAACAACTTTCAATCATGTGCGAAAGTTAACCACAGGGCCAGTGATGTGTTCCCGGATAATGCGAACCTTATTTAACCAAAAGAAGTTACTATTTGAAATAAAACAAATTAAATTACAAATGTATTTTAATTACCTAATTAGAAAAACTTGCATTTTATCTGTGTTTTGAATAGAACAACTGGTAAACATCGATAAGTAATTCATTGGCCGCAGTACACAATGTTTCTATCATGAGGGCACAAAGCTTGGAGATCCAAAATGTCTGATACAAGTAAGTTTTAAAATGTTTGTTATTAAAACCGGGACGGTGCTTGAATATAGCGTGATATATCTCATCTAATTGTACATCTATGGAGCCTGAACACACAAAACCATCATATTGTGTTTGAATGTCTTCAGTTTGATTATTTCAAATGATCATACGGCGTAGTATATTATGACTTTTATATTATAATTTTAAATATTATAATAATATATTATAATATATATTTTGGGGTACGGTACGGGTGTGCCACTAGACAGAGGTTAAATTTTATAACCAACTCCATGGCAAAATGTTGAAATTTGAATACCAATATATACTAAAAATTTCAAAACATGCCCTGAAATATATTTTATTAGATACTGAATACATGTATATTGAATAGTGTACACAATTTTTCTCTGTGAAAAGTAGACCCAAAATATACCTTTCTAAAAGATTTCTTGACCAAGCTTCAAAATCCAATCCCAAAACATACCGCAGGAGTGTAATGTAGCCCGAAATACATGTATACTATTCATCAAAAAAGGTACCCTGAGCCCTATCAGCTCCATACACTAAGAAACCCCCGAGGATATATGGCTTGCCTGGTGCATAGCTGTAGCATCCTGGCCTTCTGTGTGTTTACTTACTTATGCAACATAGTAAATATCAAAAAAAAATTCTGGTTGAATAACTTCATCAGGCTTCAACACACAGATGGCAATGACCCTACAACTACTACAGACAGGCATGTGAAGTAATTTATAATAGCTCGCCATCCCTTGTCATTAGTCAAGGTAGCTTCAATAAAACTTAAAAAAGCTGCTTTTTATGCATTTAAAACATCATTACCTCATTGGGGTTTTTTTTAATTTGAAGTTAAAATAGATATTTCATATATTAATATCTGGCATTACATAATATATAAAAGATAGAAATAAAATTAATATACTAATTATATTAAATAATTGTAGCAATTCAGATTATGTCCATTCTCATTTTTGAATGCCAGGGTTTATTCCGACAATACAAGATTAATATGAGTTAACTATTATAGAATGCTGTTGAGTGTTGAGAAAACAATAATAGAAGAAATATACTTTATTTCCATGGTATTTTTTGTTCTGTGATTTATATGATTGTATTTATTTACTCACACATTATTTCCTTGTTTTTCAGTCTCCAGTGATACTTCATTTTGGATCAAGTTCTTCACAGATGCTGGGATACCCCCAGGGGATGCCACCAATTATGCAATTACATTCACAGACCATCGCATGCGGAAAAACATGCTTGGTGATCTCACTAAAGAGTACTTGAATGATATGGGTGTCATAGCAATGGGTGATGTCATTGCCATTCTCAAACATGCTAAGATAGTACATGCTCAGGTAAATGTGTAATGGTCAGGGTTGACATGTATGCTACTACTTGGCAGACAACCAAGGTGTTGAGATATAAAACACAAACTTCATTACTAAATGTCTCGCAATGTCAGTAACAGATCTGGACATAAAAGAAAGATCTTCAAGGGTGTTAAACTTTGCTAAGTTGTCTCACGATTGCTTTTGTATTCCTAAATCTGTGCCAAGCTGTTATTTTGAACTATAGAAAACAAACTGTAAAGTTTCCTTTTAAATGTAATAATAGTGTTATGTAAAATGCGTTACTGTAACATTGAAACCTTTGTGTATAGTCTTTTAATTCATTCCTATTCTTGTTTATTAATTCTTTTAAAAAATAGGTTTCACTCTTCTATCATATCAAAAAGTGTTTTGACTAGGCAAGCATGTCACCACTGATAATCGATCATTATAAAAGTAACAATATCATAAACATGATTGAGATCTTCAAGAATATATAGACATGTCAGTATATTGTTTCATGTCATAATTAGTATAAAATAAGAACAATGCATATTTTAATTTTTTAAAATTCATTTGTAGGCAGCTAAAGAAAAGGCACTCCTTGGTATTACAAGCCCAAGTCCATCAGCAAATCCTTCCAGAAGATCAACTCGTAAGTCGTAAATGACATCACTAATGAACGGTCACATGACTGCATTCAAATTAACAATAGTCATTTGAAAAGTATTTGACCTTATTTTTTATAGCTTATTTGGTCAGTGAATTGTTTTGGTATGTGTTAATTGTGAAGACATGTTACAGTGCCTGTATCGTAAGCCATTTTATAAGATGTGTTTCATTGGTCATTTCATACCATTTTTCATAAAGTGATTCCAACCATGATTAATTTAATTTGTGTTTAAAGTAAATTATGAGAAAAACACAGGAATTATGCTTACCATGTTTTTAAAGTTATTATGAATAGTGTATCGTGGTAAAGTTTCTTTTATTTTCCAGCAGCCAGTAGAACAATACATCACTATATTGGTAATGAGCCTGGAGCAGGTCCCATGAATGCACCTGGTAATCCTTCTATACTGGTGTCTGATGAAATGGCAGCCAGACTTGGACCAAAACAAATAGGTACACTTTCTGAAGTCAAAACTACTCAGTGTGTGACCAACAAGTCAAAGAGCCACAATTACTGTGCAGATAAATTATGTTTACAGAATTTTGTCATTAAAGTATATCTGTAGAAGTACCTGATAAATTATATAAGTATTATTTCTCTGTACAGAAAGTGACTGGATTTAAACAGCAGGACTATTGGGTATGACTGTGCTATACAGAGATATTGGACCACCATCTGATTTCTTTACCAGTTTCCAAACATCAGTAACAACATACAGCTCTATGAACATTTTCCTTGTTGAAGTGGTAAAAAATTGCTTGATAGCAGTAAAAGATAGAGCTTAGTAGCAATACATATACCACATGTGTTTAGTCAGTATATTTCGGAATATGCTTATCACTGCAATAGTATTGTTTTGAAGTTTTTTTTTGCTTTGCAGTGAGAACCGTATCAACCTTGGAGGAAGTGGTACCTGTTCCTAAAGTACGGCGCGTTTTACCTGAACATGAAGGGAAATATAAAATTACTATGCCTCAGGGAATAACTCCTAAGACATCGAAAATACTAAATAAACAAGGTTAGCACATTTTCAGAATAAAATTATTACTAAGATAGTTAATGTTGTCTGTCAGAATGGGATGTAAAAAGTTTCTGTTAATTTTTCCTTCTGTTGCTGTAATTGTTCCGGAAAAATGAGGGTCAAGAAGAGCTTTTGATTTTCAATCTGACAGTGGTTTTTATTTAATATGTTATTATTCTGTACCCGTGGTAAACCACAGATCTTGATAGAGATGTAGGTCACGTAAGGCCGGGTTCAGACATGTTCACGTGACTCTCACAGGCAAAAAATAATGATGCAAGA
>JAOXYB010062367.1:0-10564 GCA_028565635.1 Phoronis ovalis
CCAGACTAAATTAAAATGAAAGGGGCAAAGTTGGTAATGTCCTGATATCATGACCAAATAAAGATTTAACATACAGCCTTACATGTCAGTTTTCAACTTACATATTTTTCGTACTTCTGCATAGTAAGACATAGTTTTTCCATAGTCATTTTTAGCAAAACACTGGTACATCCCTTCATCCTGTTTGGTAGGATTTTTAATAACAAGATTGCCATCTTTAAGTTCATATTTAGTAGTGTCCCCATTTATTACTATGGTAACATCATCTTTTGTCCATTCATACCTGGAATTGTACAAATATATAACATAACAATAGACTAATTGCATGCACTTGAGGGCGCTACAGTCAGACCCTTTCAATACTGTGATGCTTTAGTGATACACAAAACTTGTTTTTTTTAATCTGACTTTAGAAAAGCTTTAACCAGTGAAAATTTAACAAAATAAAATATATAAATAAATAGTTGTTTATGTATTGATATGCTCACAAAAAGGATGGTATTTCTTAGATCAAAGAACATCAGATTTTTTTTTGGTTTTGGCTCAGCATGCGAAGGATGTGTTCTCTGAATGAATCACGCAGAACTACATCATTGCGACATGTTGGGATCGTCTGGATATGAAACTGGTGGCTCCACCAAGTGCATGCAAATAGTCTATTGATGTATATAAATAGTGTCACAAAATGATATAGTTTGTGTATGAAAAGGAAATTTTCAAGACATAACAAATACAGTTTTACTGTTTTTGTTGTCACTATATGACATGAGAGGAAAGTCAGATATCAATGAAATGCGAGCTGTAATACATTTCTTAAAAATATACTTACGAAGGTGGTGGCATAGAGACAGCTTCACATTTTATTTCTAACTGTGGTGGTAAATTCTCATTTTTAAAAAGCACTAACTTCTGCGGATTAATTACTAAGTTTGGAGGCAGTAATACTGAAAAGAAAATATTAAAACATGTTAAACTGAAGCAAGAAGCAACATTTAGGTAACCGTCTGCAGCATACTGACTAACAACATAACATATCATAACATAGCATTATGAATGAAATTTAGATATAAATTTCAAAGAATAAAGTCTAATGAGTATTATACTAGTACCTTTATTATTTGATTTTCCCTTAATTTTGCAGAGGAGGAACATATGTTTTTATGAAATCTTCGGACATTTTCTATTATATAATTAACAACAACAGGTAATGGATGTGCCCGTAAAAAGCTTTGCTAATAGATCAAAATTGATAACTGGGCTCCCTTTCTCAGAGGTACCTTTAATGGTGGCGGGAAACGGACAAAGGCATTCTACTTAAATGCCAGAAGGTTTCAAAGAGATAGCTGCATTTATTAGTATGTTTTGGATTGGAAAATGTGGGACAAACATTTCTACAAGCCTACCTTGTGAAACAGTCAAATGAATGACAGATACACTAAAACACCATTGCAATCTACATAATAAGTACAAGTAATCAAGCCTACCTTGTGAAACAGTCAAATGAATGACAGATACACTAAAACACCATTGCAAAATCAACATTTTGCTACCTGTCAATCAGTATCATTCTTAATCATTCAATAGAAGTCTTGAAAATCTATAAAAAAAAACAATAAAAGTCAAAATTATGTGAGGTACCACATTAAATAATTCATCACCAATAAATGTTCATCTTTTTATTAGATAGGCAATGAAAATATACATTGTTGCTTTATTAGTGCACTGTTTAAATGTCATGTTTTTTAATTTGGTGTCTACGTGATTTAATAAGATTAGATAATTATATAACTAATTTGATATAGGCCTCTGCTAGGAATTATCCTGTATATAAATGCTACATAGGCTAACTGTATGACTACCATTTCACTAAATCCTAAATCACATAACATTTCAGGAACATGCAGTGATTGAAATACTGGTCAGAATGGGGGTTATATATATATCTCTTCTAAACATCTTGTCAAAAATGCTGTCAACAGGATATCATCTGAATATATATTGTCATCATGCATGGGTTTCAATCCCATCACGATTTGTGGCTCAAATTACAATTGACTCATTTTTTCTACTCCTACTTCTCTTTAAAAAAGACAACATTGTTAATAAATTATCAAGTTAGAATCTTACTATTGTACACTTGCCTGAAAACGCACAAGACAATATTACATTTATTTAGCCAGCATAAGTAAATGCAGTCTGTGAAAAAAAATGTTATCAATATTTATACATACTCTGGAATATACATTCAAAAAGTTTTGAGGGGAAATGAACATAACAGGCACTTGGCAACAATAAGATACTGAAGTTTTAATATCATACATGTATATTGTAAATACATGTAGTCTAAATGAACGGAGTAAAGTGTCATACAGAGTGTGTAATACATAGTCAAATTATATATCATGTACAATGTACATACACACAGTTTCTGAGAATAGATGCTTTACTATAAATTATAAAAATGATGCCAAAACACCTGGACAATACAATACATAATAACTGCCTGGATCAAACTTCTACGTTCAGTTTCTTGTAGTTTTCATCATCAATTCCCACTCGCTACTCAATACTTCTTTATATCATAATAATCTCATGCTTAAACCCAGGCTGCCAGTTGAATGTAACTTTCATTGTTTGTTTGTATAAATACATTTTTTGTTATTCCACAAATATCTCTACACAAAATCTTACATTTATCCTCTGATTTCAATAAGGTTTAATTCAATCTGTTAAATGACCACAATAAAAGGTATACAAAGTTATAGATGCATTGTACCTTTCCAGACTGTACACATTTGAGTGTTCAATTGAACTGATGTATGTGATATGTTCATAAAATACACTGAAATTTGCTTTCAGTCACAACATTATGATGAATGCAAAGTTGAGGGTGCAAGTACTGCATGGTACTTTATTGGAATTAATAACATTCAAGTCAAATTTTGAACTGGTATGGAAAGTGAGGGAATGTAAATGGTCCATAAATTTTCAAATATTTCGTGCAAATTATTTACCACAGGGTATTGTGAGTGAATTTATCACAGGTTTAAACAAAATCACAAAAATAATATTTAACCAAGAAAACATACCTGTAGATAATTAAATAACACTAACTGTGAAAGGTAAATTATAGATCCTTTAAAATGGCCAATAAAAATACTTTGTATATTGACACTACTGAGTTTGATGTCCAGATCACCTCATACTGAATTAATAGCTGTCACATATGAGTACTGCTAACTGACCAACACTGTAACCCATTTTTGAAAATATTTCACTGGTATCCTAGATATGCTTTTCAATGGTAATAAAATACATATTTGATAAGTGATAAAAACCTGTAATAAAATTTCATGCTCTGATACCATTTAAACTTTAATGGAAAAATCAATAAAATTTTAAAGCATACATGTGTTAAATTATGTTGTATGTTACATTGATTCATACATGACCCATTTTGTACAAGTAGGTTTTTTATATGGGTATTGTGTATAACAAATATATCCCACTTTTCACAGGCTTCATTTAAATAATAATTTTTTATAATCATATTCCATTCAGTGGAATAAAGATGGTTATTTTTGGAATATTTTAATTAAAATTAATAAGGGTTGATCAACTGTGTTCAATTTCTTCTAGCTAAGTTAAGTAAGCATGCATCTATGATAGTATATTTTTTTGTTAACTTGGCCCATATATGATCATACCTCTTCTTTAATAAATATTGATTACACCTCCTAGTTATAAATTTCAATAAACTTACTATTTTTTTATGGTCATACCTCTTCTTTTTATAACCAAATCTGTTTCTGAAGGTAGAAACAGGTTTGTTAATAACACATCTTAAAAGATACACGTTTTAACCTACACATGTTTTTTAACTATGAACAACAGACAATCTTAACTTGATAAGGGTATACAACAAAATATCTTAACAATAGGTAAACAATAATGTGCAAGTAATGTATGTGGTTTTGCTGATTTTAAAAAACTGTTATTTCTACATATTAATATTGAAGTTACAAAATTATTATGTTAATCTTAATTACCATCATGATCAACACCGTGACATAATAAAATCTTAGACCTGACTAAAAGTAAAAATGGGAATAATTATTTATGTTAAGTAAACTGGACATACTGAAGCTTTTTTGTCAGCTAGCTGCTAACTATAAACATCTTTTTGCAGACATTACCTCATTTTTCTTTCCTGTACTCTGTACATGACATACTAGTGTAAAGTTCAATACCATACCTTCAAGTCACGATTTAATTAGCACAATGAAACATTAATCTTCTACAACAAATAACAGGTAACTTATTAATAATTGCTTGTATAAACTCTACCAAGAAAACTGGTTTAAAATAACCTGGGTCAATGTCCTGTTTCGTTATGAAATACAAACAATGGTATAAGGTAAATGACCATACACATAATCAATGCGTTTTACTTAAAGATAATTTCTAAAATAAAACTTCATCTCAAACTCAATATTGTAAAGCAGATTTCTATGTTGAAAGTAATTAAAATTTTGTTGCTGCTTTACGATCATTGATGAAATTAGTGAGGCAATCTAAAAAATAAAATAAAAATAGCAACATAGTCATACATTACATTATGTAGTAACAACATAGTCATACATTACATTATGTAGTATTTTAAGAGAACTTATAAACCACACAATCTTATTGCAATGATGTACGTTATTGTCAAAATTATGGCTTCTATATTATTTTTCTTTCTTCTCATGTTCTAGACTCAGATATCTTCATCTTGGTATGACTCCTATACTATGCCCCTAGCTGCTAACTACCAGCACCGGGTACCAGACATACTATCCTTCTTTTATTTCTCAGTTGTGCAAATACTCACAAAAAGAATGAGCGAGCTGAGAGCTAGAACTGAGGTGCATGCCGGAATGTGGGTCCATGGAACAATTGCTGAATACTGTATTCATTTCAGAAATAGAATATTATGCATATACTAATAGTTCTCAAAATCTCACCTGAAGTTAGCTAATAAATATAAAATAACTTTCTCTTTCCAAAATATCAAGACATATACAAGGTCACAATCCTTTCAAACAGCAAATATCAATATAGAATAAATATACTCAAAATGGTTGGTTGGCTATTTACAGGAATTATCCATTCATCAATGAGGTTTTGTGGTAATGATAATAACTCATAATTGAAGTGTTAATTGTATTAATTGTTGTGAAAAATATGTACATAAACATCATTTATCAGAACTAACCTAATTTCCTTATTAAAACAATCAATATAATGCCTACAGGGCAATTAGCAAAATGTGACAATGTATATGTATGCTTGACTGTGCATATAGATGCAAAATTGTAGTATCTGAGAAAAACAGCCTGTGACAGCAGACAAAACAAAAATTTCTAAAAAGGAAGTCATGAGAACATGTCACATGGATAGTGTCATCATCTGACCAAGTGCTTACCAAAGATAAAATCACTGCATTATTAAATATGTGACTCTGTTGAAGTAACATCAGCAATTTTTCTTTACAAAATATTCAATAGACTAGTTTACTTTGCTTTAAAGTCTGGGGTCCAACTTAAATCAGTGAACAGTACGCATGTTTGTGAACAAAAACAACTAAAAGGAGGATTTTTAAAAACAAAGCACATTAACACACATTACACAGTTAGATTTTAATTTTTTGATCACACAAAGAGTCTGCCTTATTTAATTATCGAGTCTAGGTATTAAGGGGGATTCATTTACCGAGGTATTTTAATTCAAATACAACACTAATAAAAGGGATATCTAAACTTTCTATTAGTCAGTGAAAATGGCTGGGTCAAAATTTAAAAATCCATTCCCAAACATGGGTACCACTTATTCCCTTGAGTGGGACCCCCCCCCCATCTCACTATCATAATGCAATATGTCAGCATCTTCATCATTAATCCCAGACTCTGATCTATAGGGTATTGTAATTACATTTCAACTTTATCAGAAATCAAATGAATAAACATGAAGACAAATAATAAACTTTACCCATAAATAACCATGATAAAGAATGTCTGACAATGATAACAGCTTTTTTGCAGTTGCTGCTACAACCTTGACTCAAAAACTATAAAATAATACATATAGTTATATTACATTATGCAACTATATTCACATATGTTTACATGTACCTCACAGTTTAAAAATGTCCTTCCTACTACTCCAGAAAACATGTACGCTAATAAATTTTATGAGTCATTGTTCAGGTCATGACATAAATTCAAAAATAACGTACCGCTACTTGAAATGCAAAGTATGTATTGAATGTTCAATGTTTCTGTTTCATTTATCAGTAATAATTATGTATGCAAAAAAAACACAATTTTATAACTTCATTATTACAAAACTAATTAAAAGGATTAACAGCAAATGCAGCTAGATGACAGAACTATCTCTACATGTTAATTTACCTAAAATTAAACACTACTTAGAAATCGCATTATAAACATTAAATTATTGCTACAATCATTAAAAGGCAGAAATCTTTAAGAAGGAAATGCGGGCTGGAAATGTCAATAAGGAATTCATGAATATAAAATAGACTTACCAATAAAATTTAAGGTAATTAATTGATCAAGGAGCCATATCTTAAATCATGCAAGCCAGGCTGGCTTAAAAGTTTTTTAAAGTTCAAACAACTTGAAACATTGAGTGGGTTGGACAACTGCTGCGCATGACAGATTTCACATAATAGGAAGTCAAAGGATGAGCATAATAATGATGGGATATTAGGATTACATTAGGATATGCTGGGGTTACTTACTACAAAGGCATGAAAGCAACAGTTGCCAGGTCCCAGCAGGATGTTATGGGTTACTGGGGTTTATGTTATTGGTCAATTGGAGTTTAACATCATTATTATTGTTTAAGGTGTGTAAAATAAATAAAGCAATAAATTAACTTTATTAAGATATATTATGGCAACAATTATATTGCATTTTGAAGCAATAAAGACATTTTTTACATGACAGTATGGACTCAATGTAAGGCTAATTTGTTCTTTCAAGACAAGAAACCTTTCAGGACATTTTTTATACTTCAAGCTATGATGTAAATTAAGAGTTTCACTTTCCTTGTTAAATAGATATAGTTTTAAAATATCTTTCAAAACTAATTTATCTATTTAACGAAAACATTTAGTCAAATTTGAAGTCAGGTAGCATAACCCAGACTGGGCCATAAAAGTTCAAGAAGGTACACATTGAGCAGTCATACAAAACACAAATGCCCTTTGTTATAAAACTTGGGTAATATTTGTACAGAGCAGTACCTCTATGCAATATAAACATTTTATATAAACTACCTGCACTCAACAGTAAAAAGAATGTAAACACACACATGTTTTAAGACCTACAAATAAGAAATCATAGAGGTTAAACTTTGTTAATCTGTTCATGGATGCATATTATAGTTTCAGGCTTTACTCATTACAATTACATAATACCCAAGGATAATTATTCCATGATAGGCAGTGTTATGTTTCATGAATAGCAACATGATGACACTTAACATATCTGCTTATGGAAAAAAATTTCAATCTGTTTGAATATGTTGTACTGCACTATGTTGCCATTATACTAAAAGCAATATATTTATTTATTTCCCCTGTACATTAAAAACTAAACAACATAATTAGATATATCACTGAACAAATAATTAAATAATTTGTAAATATGAGTTACCAACAATAAATAATTAAAAACAATACTTACAAGTTTTATTCATGTTATACTTGAGCTTAAAATGGCAGTACATCGACTCAACATAAATACTATATTATATTTTTACAAAACTTTTCCAAACAGCAACTGAGAGATAAGAAGCATATTTTTAATCTTCAATCAAAAGCATTCAACTATAATTTATCTGAAGTGCTTCTTATATCTTATAACAAACTTTTAAGAGGATAGAAGCCATAAGGCGCTGTCTGTCAAACCTTATTATTAAATATATTCATTGTGCAGTTTAAAAGTGGCAGATGGTAATCAGAAAGTGAGATTGCCTGGATGGGAAATAAATAAACTGTTAATGGACTATATTTACTAGTAATAGTTACTTTCTTCAATCTATACAATAGATAATATTAATCGCTAAATCAAAATTACTGATGCTTTTCATTCCAAGTGTAAATGCAAACTATTCACTCATTAGTTTCAAACATAAAGTTAGTAATTATCATCATTGCTTCTCTTTTTGAAACTTGATAGTGCTGTCATTTAAAAAATACAACAAACTTGTACTGAGAAAAAATAGCTTGAAATCTGCCTGAATAAAACGTGCCTAAAATAAAATCTGTAATAAAAAAATTCTACCTGCTCCTATATAATCAGGTGTATCATCATCTGTCATCTACACAGATTGCAACACACTGATGCAAAAACAAAAAATCCTACGAAAACATGATCTAGATTTTTTAATAAGTGCGATTTTTAAAGTTTTCATTTTTTGTGATTTATTTAGCATTAGTAAATTGGTTGAATTATACTCCCTTTACAATATATCTGTATAGCGTATGTGCGCTAGTTAAAATCCTTACAAATGTTAAACAAAGTTTAACCATGCACCAGGTTACTTTAACAGGTGCTTTATATTTAAAACTTCAAAATGTGCCGGTGTCCATTGGCACCTGCCTGGTCACCAGAAGCAGAGACAGGCTAACAATAGTAATTGGGACTGTAATATGCTATTTAAAATGTGCAAGATGAATACGCAACACTTTACCTGTTTGAAGTAGTTTCTATTCCGTGATTGTTTGTAACTTTAAATGAACTGTTGATACCTGTCTAACACCTCTTTCAACGACACCTTTCCGCCATTTCTGATTACTTATAGTCACGTCTTGTAAGTCTCGAGAGGTGTGTGGTTTTAGGTACATTGACACTGAATGTCTCGAATATTATGTTGACAGCGCCAGGAGTTTCAATGTAATATTTTTAGTTTTTTGGTTCCTCCATGATTTTAAATTAATATTATCAATAAACATCTATAAAAAAATTAGCTAGGAAGAAACCATTGCGCAATTCGTTAATTACTAGTAGTGTGAAATATAATCACCAGATGGCTTCAAGTGTCAGATAGCTTACTAGGCCGGTATCATCACTGCCCTTGCAAGAAAGAGTATTTAAAATGCCACGAGTTTCACTATCACATTTTACCTTAGCAGCAAAAAAAAGGAAAGAGAAATTGTATTACATACATTTTTAATGTGTTGTTTTGAATAACCAGTGTTGGCCTTCGGGGGTTGACACACATCTTATATGTTTACTCAAATTGTAAATTTTAATTTATTACAATTTCATTCTGCCAGAAAGTTGCAAAAATATTTATTTTAAACAGCTTAAAAAAACCCAAGTAGTTTTATGTTTATTTCTGTGTAATCCCTCCTGCAGTCTGAATAAATCCATCCGTTAGTGTTCCGTAACCTTCTCGACAACGTATCGAACACTAACGGGTGGATTTATTCTTTACAGTGTATAATTTGCTTTCTCCGGATACAGGGATACAGGGCTTTTAAAATTTTTAATTTGTAATAGTGTAACTCCTGCAAATCCTTCCGGAACGCTAACGGGTGAATATTTAGACTGTCCCTCCTGGTGGAGTCAAGGAATATCATCATATTTTCTGATAGTGTCTGGATGTGATGCTAGGAGCCGGGCTAGGAGAAATAACCACAAGTTATATAGGATTTAAACATAACGTACTTAATTAGATACACACAAGAAATACCTGAAAATATCAATAGTTGTGTGATTGATTTTTAGAGCAAAACAACGATATCGGGTAATGCTAGAATATCGTCTCTCTCATAAGCGGTCGATATCTCCCCCATAACATTGTCAACAGTTTAGAATATTTATATTGATTAATGTTTTTGACCACGGTTTAGTTTACCTTGAATGTTGCGACAAAATGGCGAGTTATGCATTACTTTTGACTATTTTTACATCTTTCATTTGTTCATCTGTTGCTACATGCGATCACAATTCCTCCGTAACAGTTGATGGGACATGTTATAAAGTAATTGATGCAACGGACAGTTTTGAAAATGCCAGACAATTGTGTTTGAATTTAAATGGATCATTAATAAGTACAAGTAATTTGGTGGAAATCCAACAAATTCTAGTTAACGCTGGTTCCAACGGAACGCACTTTTGGACAGGATTTGTTCAAGGATATAAGTCAAAAAGATACACAGCAATGGACGGAACAATGAGAAGTTTTAAAAGTGTTGTGTATAATGAAGATAACCGCTGTGTTATTTACAATGCCACTGGGTTGCAGACGGACAACTGTATGGAAAACAGATCTTTCATTTGTCAGGAGACCAAAGGTACAAATACTCTTTAATTTTAGTGTTTTAATTATAACGTAGATGTAGATCAGCTGCTTCACCTTCTAGGCTCATCTCAAATCTGTATAGTTTTAATTTTTCTAAAATTAAATGGTAATTCAAAAGCCATGCATGAAGAATTAGGGATGCTGCCGAGGTAGACATGGTCGGATGGTGTAATATATATACTCT
>JAOXYB010062378.1:0-10563 GCA_028565635.1 Phoronis ovalis
TTTGTGTATTCATACAAAAGTCCCCGATTTCCACTTTACACACACACACGCACACAAATACTTCATTATGAAAACATGATGACTATAGGAACTTTTATACATGTATGTGTTAAAAGAAGGATTCTGTGCAATAGAACATAACTATTTCTATTTTGTTGTTTATTTTACAGGGCTTGTAACTTCAAATATATAACTATCCAATGGGATTTGCCAAAACGTTATGGTGAAGCCTTAGTCACTGGATACAAGATATACATTAATGGCATTGTTGATACAACAGTTAGTGCCGAGCAGTTTACATATTCCTATACTACTGGAAAAGGATGTCAGGAATATGCTTTCCAAGTCCAGGTAAGTTGTATTGTTGTGTAATATAGAAGTCCAATTGATTGTGATTACCCATAATCATGCTCCAGTAATATAATGCAGAGCTGGAGCATTTATTAAAAAAGTAAAATTGCTGCTATCTGTACATTGTTTTCATATCAGCACACTAATTTGTGGTTACTTGTTGCTTTTTTAAATTTGAATTGTTTTATTCCATTTATATACTGACATGACTTTGTAGGCCTTAACAACACTTGATCGACTGAGTGGTAAGCCATCTGACCCACTAGTAGTTGAATGGCCAGGTGTAAAAGCTCCTCTGCTGCAGAGACTCCCCACTGTCAGTGCTAGTTCAATTAAAGTGTCATGGGATCCACCATATCTGACTGAAGGTGTCAAAATTAAGCAATACAAGGTAGGTTCACTATTATCCTTGTGACTTCAATTTTAAAAAACGTTTATTAAATTATTTAATATACTGACACACATGGAATCTTTCATTCCAACAATAAACCGAGCCTGGAATTCCATTCCGACAGAGATATAGTAGGTGAACCATCAGTGAAGCAAATGGACAGATTCAAGAGACAGCTAAATAAACATTTAGGGAAGCTCAGTAGTACATGTACCATTAGATCAGAGTAACCACATTAGTGGTGGACTCAGCTGTGCGAAAGGAGCAATTATAGATAAAAAAAGGCAATTCCTTATTTTTTTAAATTATCAAATGCTTTACCCTTCAGAGTATCCTTAATTGTTAGGAAGCATTTGAATGTTATCTCATGACTTCATTGAAATTATAGAATAAAAAGAATTATAACAGAATAAAAAGGCAAAATTGGAACGTGCATTATTATTAGGATAATTTCCTTTTAGCTGTATTGTAAAGATCCCACTGGGGAGCATACATTTCAATGTATTAGTCCTATACACCCAGACTCCGAAGAGGCAGAGCTGCACAGTCTTAGAACAGGAAGATATATGGTCTACTTGGAAGTACATGTAAGGCTTTTGAAAATGTTTAATTCATTTATGTCACACTATCGGAAGCAATTAACACAAATTTTTTATAATTTTAAATATTGGAATAACAATGTAAGAATTGAATTGTACGCTGATATTAGATATCATACACTAAAATGGCTTACTTGCTGAATATATTTGTCTGATGTGAATTTTATTGGATTGGAATATATAAGAAGGTTCATTTAAATAACAAAATTTTTTAAAAATGCATTTTTCAGCTTCATGGCACTAATGCTGTCGCACGCACAGAACCTATTTTTGTGGAACCATCCATAATGCCAGATCCGCCTCAGATTACTGTCACTGTGGTTGGTTTAGAAGAAAGGCGGCAACTAGAGAAGGTTAGCTGCGATTTGCTGAATAAACGTGAAAGGTAACCAAAGCTAGTGCAAGGACTTATTCAATAATTGCCTAGAACAGTAGTGAATATATCATCTTTGCATACACCAGCATAGATCATGTTCATTGGAGAACTGCAGATAATACACTGTCAATCCGTATTGGCTAAGTTATTTTGTACTTTTAGTACTCTTAGTGTTAGATACATTCCTAACAATATTTCCTGGAAATCCTTCTACACTCAAATGTTAGTAAAAATCATATTTGTTAGAACTAAAGTCATCTAAAGTCAATTTTTAAATGAAACTACTTACAGTAGGTTTCCGAGTTATGCTCTCCCGATAAAGTACTAAATATACTGGTTTGTGACAGCTACTCAGATTTTTCTTGACGTCATTTTACCGCATCACAAACTAGTATTTTGTATATACGGAAGAGCATAACTCGGAAACCTACTGTAATGGATATGTAGTTAATGAATGACTATTAGATGGCTAAATGCTTTTTTTCTAAACAATTTTAGGTTACTAAAAGAAATTCAAGAGCACTCTAACATTCTCTCATTGAGTTCAAGAGTTCTGCAGGATTCTGATTCCGCTGAGTTGTTGATTAGAGCCAATGAAAACTTATCAAAAGTTGATCAAATGTTGGATGATTGTTTTGCTTCCATGAGTCACTACACTGGTATGTTTGCAATCTGTATACTGTTGTTATATTGGAGAAGATTTATTTCTGTTCTGTGATCAAATTTGTTCAATAGAACTCATCAATCTTACAAGGCTAGTTTTATATAAAATAGGACTGTTATTTACTAAGATTTCAGTACATACCGCTGTTACCACCATTCTTGATACTGCCAGTGCTCCTCCTTCCCTTTCTGATGGAACGTTTGCAAGCTCTAGACTCTAGTTCACTCAATCCAACAACTGTTCAAGTTTATGAATGAATTTTGCAAGTGTGTAGAGAGTTGCAGGATTGACACATCATGAAGTGGTGCAATCTGTCGGATCGATTGGATTTGATTTGCTTTCCATTCATTGTATGTAAATGAGTCGATCTGCTTTTGGAAATGAAATTAATATAAAATTGCTCATTGAGTGGTTGTCTATTGTTGAATTATAAAAATAATATTCTCATGCTTAGATGTTAATCTACGATATTTATCATGTTTTAGGTCATTTGTTAGCACATGTTAGCTGGCAGTGTCCTCAAAGTGATCCTGACCTAATCATTGCTGGGTTCAAAGTTCTTGTGGATGGAAAACAATATGGCATCAGTCTCCATTCTGGTGTTAAAAATGTCAGAATTAAGGTACTTTTTACTAAGATCATTGCAATACCAGATATACATGTGAAAACATATTCTTTATTAACTCGGAAAGTATTGGAATGATTTTTACAAAACTTTGATTAAAATGTTTGCTAGGTACCCAAAATGAAATAGTGGAATATTTCGTGGCCATGTTGAATCCAAAATGACTGCCATGCCAAAATCTTTGTATTGGAAACCTAATCCTCTAGTTATTTTTGCAGTATTTGTCAAACACATGCATAATCAATAGGTTTTTGAAAGGATTTTTATATTTCCTAATTTCTATTTATACTATATAATTGTGATCACATTAATTACTCATCATATGTTCATTAATATTAAATTATTCTTTCAGTTAAACCTGAACAAGCGTAGCCATGTTGTCAGCATGGTATCTTACTCAGACCATCCACGTGTCACCAGCATACCATCCAATGAAGTAGAATTACTGACGGAGCCATTCTCTCCATTCACGTTCTATTGTTTCCATAGTATTCATGCCAGAGGTGCCACGTAAGTATCCTCATACCACCTTACTGATTATTTATTCATCTGATGACAGATAAGAAAAGTATTTTTATAGGAATGAAGTAAGCATTTTTCAAAAAAATTATTGTACTTTTTGTAACTTTTCAAAATTTAGTATATAGTTTGTAGTTTAAATGATTTGTACCAAACAGTATTCACCACGTATACCGAACTATTTTTTGATACGCTTAATGTTGATTATTTAAAATTTCATGTCCTACCATAAAAAAAATTTTGTCATTCCAGTTGGCCTGCTCAGGGCTGTTGCAAATATGATGACAGTATTGTTTTTGAACGAACCCAACCAATAAAAATCCTTTTGACTCCTGGTCTGCTGAAACGACACATTCCTCCACCATCTTGTAATGTTGTTGATGTATTTGATGGAGATTACAAGCCACTGCTCCCATCTGGTGGCCCAGTAAAAGCAACAGTACTATTGTTTTGGACGAAATGGTGTTTAGCATCCTTGAAAGTTATGGGCTGGTTTGCAAAGTTTGCAAAGGCATTTGAACATCAGGTTTGTCTTTTTTTTTTTACATCAGATAATGTAAATTTAAGTCTGGGAACACAGCGATTTGGTAGGGAAACTCCAATGTTTTCTTAATTTTCACATTTAGGGAAATCTTTGAATGCCCCATTCACCTTGATTTTGTCAGATGTATACCATTTTATGATTATTGTGTAATAGAAAAACCTCAGAGCTGTATAAAGTCTGTATTTACAATGGTTCTCCTAGATCTAGAATATCAAGTGTATCTGAAATAAAATATCTTTTAATTGTTATTTGTTTTTACTGTTTAGTATGAGTTCATTGCAATTGCCACTGGATCTAACATTGCTGAGCCTGAAGGGCGACAAGATCTTGTACACACCATCAGTGAAAATGGTTGGAAGGATGATACATCCTTGCGTCATTGCACCAGTCACAATGCTACCCCAGTTGCCATGGCAACACAAGCTGCAAGACAGAATGTCTTGGGTAAGTTGTTTTGTAAAAAAACATATTTTTTCTCAAAAGTAAAAAGATAATTTGCAATTATTGAAAGAAAACTGCATGAAGCAAGAAAACTTAGTAAAATAAATGTTTCAACATGTAAGTTTTATTTTGTGAAACAACTATTTGCTGCTGAACCATTATGATTTGCTATATTGGTTTTATTCTGTCTCTTGCTGTTTTATGATTTTTGTAATGTTTATTACAATAAAAAAACTATATTACGTAATAAATGATAATGTATTATTTCATTCAAAATTCTCGGTTTGAGACGGATATCTCATATTATTAATAAAATTGAATTGGATAAATTATGTATGATTATAGGAAACAAGAAGAAGAAAGGTATATCTATGACAGAAATTTATTTTCATTATACATTTTGCTGTTTTTCACTAATTAGTTATGAGCTGGAATGTTTTCACGAGGTTAAGAAAATAGGAAATAAAACCTGAAATAATTTACTCAGTTGCAGGCAGCTTTTGTTAAAAGTTTTATACTTACCACTGATTTGCACTACTTTTTATAACTGGGTTATTAATTTATAACGCTTGTTAATGAGGCTTTTATATTCACAAGATATTTTGTGCCAAGGAACTGCACATTTCACTCTTTTCTTTTCTATGTTGTTTGTTGCTTTTGCTTTGAAGTGTTTTTTTACATGATTGGAAATATTTCAAACACAAAGTTTTTCAGTAACAATTACGATAACTATAATTTTATATTATATCTTAAAGAGGAAGATTTCTGTCAACATTCACAAATTAACAGGATACTTAAATATCCAGCAGGATATTTACAGTCACCAATTAGTAGATTGAAGTAGTATCAATTTACAATTCACGCTTAAGGGGTTAGTACCTCGGGCACACCTTATTGGAACTATAAACTTCTTATCAAATTTTGATAACAGCAAAGTATACAATTTACTTTTCGTATCTGACATATGATTAATAATGTAATTAGCCAGGGGACAATTTTGGGTAAAAACTCACTGAATATTTCAAAACAAACTTCAAAAAAATATAAATCACACACCCCTAAAGATACAAAGCTGAATTTTGACCAAATATTATTTCAAATAGAGATCTCTAAATAAAGAATTTCTCGGTTTCTTAAACGTTTGGTTTATTCAAAAGTTTTAACCATTCGCAGTTAAACAGACAAAGAATTAGTCTTTCTATGGAGCAAAATTTTAAAGTTCTGAGACACTTTATTAGAGATCCCTGTTGGAAATAAATTTTAGGAAAGTTTCAACTTTGTATCTGTAAGCATATATTTTTTTGAAGTTTGTGTTTTAAAAAAAGTGAGTTTCACCCAAAATGGCCTCCTTATAATTATTATAATCATGAGAAAGACAAGTAAAGAAATTTTGCGCAAACCTTATATTAGTAGCTTGTCAAAAATGTATACTTTTATTAGTCTTTTCAATTGAATACCTAAAATCATCCTCACAGTATAAAATGTCAATAAGTTGCTCAAACGGGACTAGCCACCTTAAATTAGATTTTACACTTTAAAACTTTAGTTAGTAATTCATGTATAACAGTTTAATATCTCATACATGGTTCGCTGGCTTATGTTAGTGCTTTTTAGTCACCATTCACGTAAAAAATTAAGCCATTCTCTCTTAATGCAACCAACATAACCTATCTGGTTAACAGAAAGTTTTAAACATGTACTTGTATTTTGTTTCCTATTTAACAGCCAAATCACCTGAAGCTATAGAAGCCTCATCTGATTCAGATGTTACAGAAATACTTGGAATATATGGTGTCCCTACAATTGTCATCATTCATCCACAAGGTAAAAAACTATAAATTTAATACAGATAGAGCGATTTTTTATTTCAAAAAATATTGTTAAAAGCTTGGTTCAAAGGATTTTGTTTATCTGTTGGATATAGTTTGATAATACTATCACTAGAACTAGTTTGTGTTGACACTTTCAGTTTGTTCATTGCTACTTTACAGATTACATCGCCTGGCAGGGTAGGTACAGTGCACCAGAGTATCCGGTATTTCAGAATTTCCTGCAACACACTCTTGCTCAAATAATGGAAGAAGCCTGCCCTTGTAGTAACTGTCACCAGTGTAAAATTGAAAGAGATGAGGAAGGTAATACAAATGGAGAAAAGTGACTTTAGAAAATATTGTAAATCATGGTGTACCTTGAAAAAATGACCATTTCTAGAAATTGATACTTGATAATTCATATTGTCACGATGAGGAATTATGACTCAGTTACACTTTTGTTGTAAAAAAAATGTTTCACTCTATATGTCTTTATATATGCCGGAGTTTAATAAGAAATAATTTGACTAGCAAAGTGTAGAGGAACACCACCGAAATGCAAAAAAAATGGTCAAAATTGAATTAACTTACTAGGACACTGAAACAAGTATGACAGGATGAAATGAAACGATTCTTTAAAGAACTTGATGGACATTTCAAAGTTGTGGATATAGTTTAATGGAATTTTCTTAAGAATTTTTATTATTCTTTTAGATAATTTAGCCAAATGGAGAGCAAGTCAGGCATCCATGCAACGTCCTCCATCTGAATCTGGACTGCAGTCTGCAGGATATGCGGCAACATCATCTCTTATCATTCCAAACGTACAGTTTACGCAAAAATCAGGACAAGATTCAGAAAGCATGAGCAGTTCCCGACCACAGTCTGCTAATAGACTATTTATGAAGAGCAACAAACTTAAATCAGAAAACCGCATAACTGTGAATACTCGACCATTCTCTGCTGATAAAACTCATAAAGAATCCCCTAAACACGAACCGATACGACCTCGTAGTGGAAGTAGGAAAGCACGAAGAAAGATTACGCATACCTAGAAATGAAAGAAGTTTAAGATAAACAAAATGTGGATAATAATTATTGAATTCTTTGGTGAATCCTCCTTTACAAAACCATGGACAAAGTATATGCTAACCTGGGTCAGGGCCATTTTGTAAAAATCGCTGATTTGTCTCAGTAAAATATTGTGAAGATTTTAAAATAACTTGTTGCAGTTTTGGTAAAATATAACAAAATTTGATTTGAAACATTGATTTTATTACTAGAAATATTATGATAAAGTTTGCAGAAACGCCAGTGTCACATATGTCAAAATGGTATTCAATTTGTACAAGTTTAACTATATGCTTACAAGTACTCTCAACTCGTGCGCTATGTTGAAGGCAGCATGTATACTGGTAGAATAGTTAAACTGGATTGCTGTTTAACTCTTTGTAGTTATATCAAAGTTTTCTTTTTACTAGTCAGTTAATGTAAACATTTTCTGCTAGTTAGTAACCACTACAAATTTAAATACTATGTAACTGAAGGGGCCACATTTTTAAATGATATTGGATTTTTGTAAATAAGTAAGTCTTGAGTTATTTTTGAACAGAAACTTTTATTGATTGTGTAAAGTTACAATTTATTAAGTTTTTTTTAAATATAGATGCATATGTGCATATTTTGTAAATACTGTTTTGAGACTAGTCATTATTTAATGCTGTGACTAAATTGATTAAAATTGAAAAATAAATGTGTAAATATATACATCTTACTATTTACTAGATTTAACTTAATATATTATCAAACTGTGATTTCATCTGATCTGTTGTTTTTTGTTTGCTATGTCAGTATCAATAATATATTTGTAAAAATCTATTCATTAATTTTGAAATATATAATGACTTATTGGAGACAAGTAGTGATATATTGTTTTAGTATTTTTAGGCTCTCTATACAGTTCAATGTGTTCAATTCCATTTTTCATTATCAAAACAGAATTGTCAAAATTGCATAATTCATTCTGAAGTTAGTCATAAGAAAAAAACGTATAGTTCTGGTAACAGATCGACCCTAATTTTAACTCCCAACTACAAAATTATTTGCCAGAAAAAAAATGTGTTTTTTCAGTACAAAAACATGCATGGAAATTATATTCTTGATTTTCCACTTTATACATGTTTATATCATTTTTAAGAATATTCAATAAACCTTTCGTGCTATCATGATGAAGTGGAAATCCGATATTATTTGGTCAAATAAGGCACCGCTGTGTATGCATGCCAGTATGACGCACTGCATCTTAGTCTATCTGAAATGCTTTTAGTATATATATACAGCAAATTTGTTAAAGACATTAAAAAGCAACAAACAAGTGCAAATAAACCATACATCTGTGTTTAGCAAATAATTTACTAACTCCTAGGAAATTATTATTATAGCTAAAATAGATAAATATTAAGGACAATTCATGTGTTTAGATTTGTAGCATGAAGTATATAATTTAGATGATGCTTTTAACTCGACTCAGAAATATGATATACCTGTGAGTATGATTCCATATTAACACTGGTATAAAAGATGGATGAAGGAAACTATGTGAATAATAACGGAACATTTTTGTTATCTAAATGTCCGGCTAAAGGTATGATACGCATTTTAATTTGGGTTACTTTCATTATTTTATTTTCTCATTTATACATTTATAAACACAGGCCCACAGAGTATTTAACAAAAATATTTTCAACTGGCATTTACAGTTTCAATTTGTGACAGTCTTTTCAATATAAAAAGTATTATACATCTTGTTAAATTATTCGGCTATTCACTGTCCTGTGTTTTCATCATCCTCACAAATCCCCTTTTACTATCATTTCTCAATGTCCTTGTAATATTTACATGCCATTAATATATAATATTCTGTTTCAATAACATTTGAAGTTGAATTTAAGCATCTGTTCCCATCTGTCTCCCTAAATTGAATTTTTAACCTGTGATTGCTACATTTAAATTTCGCCACGGCAATTTGCAGTATCTAGTTCTGACTTAAATAATTTATAGCACTCTAATTTTTCAATTGCACCCAGTGCACACCTCCATTCTGCTACATTTATAAACGTAGCTTTTAGTAATAAATAATTGGAACCCTTGTCTAGTGAGAGATACAAATTTATAAAAAATATTTAATTTGTCTCTATATTGTTATTCTTGTGTTTTCCAGTTATCTTTCGTATGACTTTCGGTCAGAGATTATCTTTCAAATTGCGATAAAATATGCCATTACACATAATTGTCAGTGCCAATTTCCTTGTCACCACATTCCTCGCCATCAGTTCTAGCGTACACTGCTCAAACATTACTACTGAAGCGAATACAACATCTGCAAGTATTACAACCAATGCGACATTGACGACAACGGGAACTGGGATAACTGACACAGCATTGACAACGACTAGATTTGAAATAACATCCACGTCGTATGAAGCAACTACCGATACTGGTGGATTAACTGGAGGTACCAGTGGGGTTGTTACGACAACGCAAACTGTTGCAACAACTGGTAGGTATTGAATCCCGTATTGTACATAGATGGCCAAAAAAGTGATCAATGAAACGCCAGACATGCCATTTTGGGCGGTAACTTTTAATCTCGCTTCGATACAAAAACATATCCATATCTCGTTTTTAATGTATCAAATTGATTTTTTTATACGGGAACTTACATAATGTTGAATATAGCTGGGTTAATCAAATACTTTGAAACAGCTATACAGATTTAATCAGAAAGAACGATGTAAAGATATGAAGCATGCTTTAGATGTGCCAACAATACTGTGTGAATAGTTATCATGTCCAACATGCGTAACTTCATGCTAAGCTTTAGATATCACATGTAAAAATAAGAATACAACGAGATGTTGCAGTCTCTAGATAAATAATGTGTAGCTTTTTGCAAAAAAATATTTGCTTTGATTATATTTAACATTTAGAAGGAGCATAACAATAAACGCTAACAAAAAAAATGAAGTACCAGAGATGCACGATTGATTCCTACAGTGACTACCAGTCTATTAGAATCACTTTTTTTTTTTAATTTTAGCTGTTCCTGGATTGGTTATAGGAAATGTGACATTGACATGTAAGTTACTTTATAATGGACATAATATATGGCAAGCGAGAAGGGACCACCCCTATTATTACACGTTTTGCTTGACATTTGCTGTTATTTAGTAACAAGCGGGA
>JAOXYB010062389.1:0-24866 GCA_028565635.1 Phoronis ovalis
ACATACAAAGATGGCTTTACAACTACAGAAACTACATCATATGATGGGCATCTGTCTGCATCCGCAGACCTCTTGTTCTTTTTGCTGTAGATGTTTTGATGCTATGTTCCCTTTTAAAAAGAATGTACTGTTTTAAACTTATTGAAATGTTTGGGGGATCTCAGTTTGGTTGTATCTCCTAGTTTATTATTTTCCTTTAACCTACAGACTGTGGTAATCCACTACTGGCTGATGCACCATTATCTTTAGCAAGCAAGGTTAGTGTGTTCTTTTTTAAGCAATTAATTTGCTTTGAAAAAATAGTAGAATTTTAAAATTTCATATGCTAACTTAACTAAATGTTCAGGTGTTACCCTATATTTCTCTAGATACAAAAAAAATAATTTATAAAATACCAATAAGGCCACATGTTATTAAACTGTTAAAAAGGATCCCTTCTAGATAACTATGAACTCTCTAACTTCCTTTCCAGGTATTTATTTAATAGAGCAATTAAAACAAAAAATCTAGTTGCTTTAGTACCTCAAAAAAGTTTTTTTTATGAAACAATCATACGTTACAAAATGTTTACTAATTTTATTATTTAAGTAAAATATTCTTAAATTTGCAGAGCTTGGAAAAGTTGTATGAAAATATAAAACAAAAGTGTCTTCATACGAGTGGTGATAATGAAGTCATTTTGAAGGATAAACTAGAAGTTGAGCGAAACATTTTCAAAGTTTTTGCTTATAAAGCTGAATTGGTAAATACAGTGTTACATTAAACTAATTACAGTCATTAAATGTAAGGAATAGTTACTAATAAGCAATTAAAAAAATTATTAGCTTTTGTATTTCTTTTTAACATTCTAGAAATTTCCTATTTACTATAAAAATGCATTTGTCTTTCCAAATAATGTAACAAGAGGTAAATAGTAAGTAACTTGTTGCATCTACAAATTTTGGCTTTACCACACGTCATACAGCTTTTAAACTCCTGAAATTATCCGCGAAGAATAGTTAAGGAATTAATTTAGTTATATTATGGAGTACTGGTATATTTTTTTTCAATTCCTTAACTTGTCTTTTACTTTTGTGGAGCAGTGCTTAATATATGATGGACTAAAATATTTTTTTAAAAATATGTTCTATATGTATTATTCTTGAATAAAAAATATGTATGTAAATAATGTTTGTTACAGGCACATTCCCAAGGTCAGTTTGAAATTGCATATGAAAATATTGAAAAGACAAAAAAGCTTGTAGTTAATTTGCCTTCTGAGGTAGGTTGGACATTTGTGAAACTGTCTCTACTATAAAATGCAACAGGTACGTGTACAAAAAATGCAAATCTTAGTTCTCTTGTGAGTGCACCTTTTATATCATATTCTACTTCAAAGTATTTACAACGGGGCTTGCAAGATATCTCCTAAAAGAAGAAATATTCAAACCAAGTATCATTCATTGCAGATATTTTTTTTACTTTGTAATTATATCAGTTCAGGAGGTAGTTGTGATCCACTAAAATTTGATATCATCATTTGTTAGTTTGATAATAAAGAATAGTCCGCCAAACCTGCACATATCAATTGTCTGTAAAATGATTCCATGGTTATTACAGCAAATGCTAGTACAATTACTTTCTGATAAAACAATACCAAGGGGATCAGTAATTATGTTTTCATCCTTTTGAAGCATTTACCTAAAGGAAGCATACCTATTTTTAACATTAATTAATATTAATTACTACAGGTATAATGATTAAACTTTTAAGTAAAAGAGAAACATTGTTTCATTATATAACTAGGATCTGATTGATGTAATGAAATAACAAGTTATTCTACATACATTCTAAAATTGAGTACATGAATCATAAGGCATAGGAACTTGACTAGTTTGAAAATGTACTCAGAATCTTTTAATATTCAACTATGGACAGACATGGTTATATCAGATAGAGCCCAAACGAAAAAATAAATTACTATAACAATCAAATATTCATAAGGCTAGCATAGAGTATATATTATTTGTTGGTTAATTGATGTATTTTGCATTTTATTTGTATGTTACTGTTGCAATTGTCTCAAAGCCAGCCTCATGCATACTAACAAGCTGTAACAACTATGACTATAATAATGAAACCTACTTGTAACTAACAAGTGTTTTACTTTTTCGCTTCATATGTACCATTTTATATTATCTAATGTATGATCACAGGGGAAATCTTTCCCTGAAGTGATGTACTATTATAGGTGTAGTTAGCAGTAAATAATCATTAAGATTTCCTGCTGTAACTAGCAATTAAAACATCCTTTTGGCAAAATAAAATCAATTTTTCATTGAAATTACGTTGTATGGGAACAATAACTATTACACAAACTTTGAAATATTGCTATTGATTTCCTATGGGATGAAATTTCATGAGATCAACTTACCGCCTGTATATAAAATCAATTTTCAGATATTATTTCAAGATACTGTGCAAAAGGTTATGTTTATAACTGTCTGCAGGATTTCTTGTACAGACATGCAATATACACATTACTCACAATAGATCAGTTTGTGCAAAATATGTTGTAGTCTTATGCTGCATACTGCGAAAAAGTAATCTAAACAATGATTTGGTTGGATACTCATTTTGCAGTTAATTGAGAATTACAGAACTGGTTGGTCACTGTTACATTGCATTAAGTATCAAAGGAAGTCAAATTAGCATTTGTTAAAAAGAAGGATGTACTTGCATTTGGAAAAATAAATGAAATGAATTTTGTTTGGAAAAGCCTGCATGATCTTAGTAAGATGCTTTTTGAAACACTTACTGCTGCATTAATTAGTCATAGTCATGATGTCAAAAAAAGTTCTGCCGAGTAAACTTTCCAGGACAATTTCTTTCAACATTGATGCTTTGTGTGAAGAATTTGATGTTGGAAAACAGAAAGATACCCAAAGACAGGATTTTATTGTAAAAGGGGTTGGAAAACATTTAAATAATTATCCAAGAAAAATGTCTCGGAAAATCTCTATGGATTTGAATGCGCTTTGTGAGGAATTTGGAGTAGTGTCTGTTGTAGAAAATAAAGCATGCACGCAAAGCATGCAACAGAGAAAATCTTCCCCTAAAGTTTTAAAAACTGATAATTCTGCAGGTAATTCTCAACCCAAAATTGTTAACAAAAATCGCCCACCAAAATACTTAGAAGATGATGATATTGAAATTTTGATGGAAGGTTTGTGCTCAGATTCTAGTGATGAAGAAACAGTTGAAATTTTCCATAAACCCATAAATGGTAGAGTTAATTCATCAAAAAAAATGGAAGTACAAAATTTGAAGAATTATGACAGTACTTCAGGTGAAAAAAACAAGGCAAACAATGTAAATTTTAAAAGCTGGCAAGAAATAAATCAACAAAGCAAGGTCCATAATAGTCATGTAACAGCAAATCTTAACAAACAAAAATCCCGAGAAGAGAGTGATTTAGGTAGCGACTTTGATACAATTTCAATGATTGAATCGATCTTATATCCATCTGATAGTTGTGAAATGGATAACAATTATTCTCCAAAGTCGAAATCGTGTTAGTTTGTATCTTAGGAATATTTTAATTTAATTTTTAACATTATGATTTGAACATGACAGGTCAACGAACTTATCTTTTACAGGTTTTGTTAATCTTAGTAATCATACTAAGAGACCCTTAAAATGAGTATATCTTTGTTGTATTGAAATTAAAAGTCTAAATTTTTTTGTTACTATATACCTCTTGAATATTAGCTAGAGAAAGTAATTTTTTGTCAACTGTAAAGATAATCAGTACGGTTTCTGCTAGCAGTCTGATATACAGTAAAGCCACATGATGATTCTCATGATTTAATGGATAGCAACAATTGTTTCCCTTGAAAATCTGCAATAAAGACTGGAAACACCAACTTAATTTCCTTACTTTTAGGAAGTTTATTCAAGTGTTCTTTTGTGTACTCACAAGATTTTATTTAATATGTGAGTGTAATTTTGAATTTGTTTGTCATGTTGATTAACTGGCTTAAATAAATCTGTAAGCTGAAGGTGTGCGAAGAGAGTCTCTTCGTATCTTGTTGTCATCCATTTTAGTTGAGTGAACTTATTGTAAACTAATTTGAAACAATGTGTGATTAATTGATATGCATGTATGCACTGAACCAATATACATATTGATTCTAATTAGGCCGTACAAAGAAAGGTATTAATTGTCGTTTTGTCACAACCTTTGTTCTGATGTGGAATTTTAATGGCTGTTGATGAAGCATTTTTGTTTAGAAAGTCGTTTTGTTTTTTAATGACATATTGACTTGTAATCTCTGTTGTGGACTAAAATCTGGAATTTATAATCCAAGGGTGAAATCAGTGGAATTATACGTTTATGTCTTTTATAGAATACTGCACTTAAAATGATTATTTAATAGAAAATAGAAAATTAAAATTTTCTTGTTTCTTGCTCATTACTTTGTTATTGTTAACCAGTAATTTCTATTAACTATTTATTTTTTTACTGTGTATTTATCTTGTCAATATTTTAAAGTATTTTAAGGCCAAAAAAATTGCCAATAAATACAAATTGTTTTTGTGCTCATAGATAACTAAGCCGGATTATAATTTGTTATATAACTGTGAATGTTATTATATTCGATGTTAATAAAGATAATGTTGGCACCTTGCAGTAGTACCTGAATAAATTATGATAGGCGCAAGTAAGTGAATAATTTGTTTTCATTACCAATTTATAAATGACTATGGTTTTAATGAGATATATTGAACTAATATTCATGAAAACCTCATCAAGGAATGTGACCAATCAAATATATTATGGAGTTAGTGTACTTTCATCGTTTTGTTTGAAACTTGTCAGTTGTTAAATCACAATTAATATTAAAAAAATGTTATAGTGTAATTCCTCTACTCTCAAGTAAAAAAAGGTTTTACTAACTTATCTAGAGATGTCTGCCAGTAAGTAACATCGTGTAGTACTTTTATGTTATCATAGCTGCACTGGGAAATAACAGTTATTATATGAGACAATTTGCCTATAGGTAAAACAGACTTTGAAAATATTTTATAATGGGCATGGGTTTTCTCCTGATCAGAACACAGAACTATATTTGTTATTACATGCTTGCAAAGTAAAAGAAATATATTTTTATTTTTTGTAATCATCTATTTCTTCAGTTGTTTCTATTATTCAAATTTTGACAAGACTGTTTTGGTCATTATCATTCTAACACACATGCATGCATAAACGTATCCAAACTTTTTAAAAATTGGCTAATTTGATTCCGATTCAGGCAATTCAAGATAATAATAGTTTGGGTCTTTTCCCATAAAATGAAGCTATGCAGTTTGTTTTGCAAAAATAATCTTTAAAAATTATATTCTTTACAGATGCTACCATATGTCCTTATTTATATAACTACAGTTTATATTGCCATGTGACTTTATTGTCAAGTGGTAAATTGTGCTCCTTAGTTTGTGATATCACATTCATTTGGGAGTACAACAACTGACTAGTATTGTTGCACAAAGTAGTCCAAAATTACTTGAAAAAAAACAGATTCGAACTTTATAAATATACTCATCAACTTTAAACACATTAGCTAGTTGAAATGTATTTACTGTGTTGCTTCTGTTTAGAGTAATTATTTGGCAATGCTATGTTACAACTTTGGTGTAGAAGATTTTCAGAAAAAGACATATGAAAACAGTGTGACATGGCTAAGAGACAGTTTTGATATTGGCAGAACAAGCGTTGGAGCTAAAACACAGGTTTGCTAAAACGTCTTCAATTTTAAACATAAAAAAAAACATTCCGAGAAGATTCTAATAATTAATCTTCACTAACACTCGAGGCTAAGAGTACGGAAAATGTACATCTTTAGTTCCTTAGTACTACCTTTCTTTGATTACAAATTGGTTTAGCAATCCTTAAAAAATGTCTCGCCCTTGAATTATTGATGGATGCATGTAAAGAGCCATTTGTTTTTAGTTAATGATGATATAATTTGTTTGGTCTTGATACAGTTATACAGATCTAATATTCTGTATATATATGAATCAAGTGTTTACTTCTGATTTGTATTTAATATCTATTCTCAAGTACTAAATACCAGGGAAAAGAACCCTCGTACAATGAAAAAATAAAATAAAAATGTTTTAGGGAATTTAAGTATACTTGTTTTTTTTAAAGATAGCTATGTATCCACATTAGTATGTCAAAACAGCCAAGAATTGTATGTATATATATGGTGTAATGACACAACTGATTTTTCAGTCATTTTAGTGGTAACAAATAGTATTAAAATTTGTTTTAAAAAAATTATTAGTAAAAAAGACAAGCAGATTATTAAGTGTCATATGCACAAACTTGATCGCTATTTAATATTTTCATGTTACTGACTAAATACACCTGGTGGATATTTTCGAAATCACAAGTAGAAAATTTGGCTCCAAAAAAAAAGATTTGGAATTATTTTTCCTCTTGGTGCCATATTATATCCACTTTCAAATGACTGTAAACACTATTGCTTGTTCAGAAATGAAAAGAAATGCCAAGCAAGCTGTGTAAGATATGCTGAATATTATGTATGTGTACATATTTTCATTTTATTTCAGGCAAGAACTCTGCGCTTGTTAGCTAATGCTTATCTGGAATGGGATGCCAAGCTTCATTATCAGAAGGCTCTGAATGCTATTGGATTGGCCAATGCGGTAATTAAAATAGTGCGAATAAATTCCATTTTGCTGCAGTATTATATTTTTGATAGATGCCGTATCATTGCTTTTTAGCTTAAACAATATTATTTTAATAATTTAATCAAAATATGCAAAAACTAGAAGCAGGTTTCTATTTTCTGTAGGAATATCCCCATCTTGCTGGACTATTCTTAAAAGTAAAAATTCTTCTCCTGAATGATGCACAAGATGAACTATTAATGTCGTCTTTTGAAGAAATTGTAAATCACCCAGATTTAAATGTAGACATTGTTTTAAGCACCATAAAACTTGCTGCAGAACACAACAGGTAAATTTCTAACAAACAAGGTTGAGTATCTGTCATGTAGGCTAATATGATATGGTTTCCATCAGACCATTAGTTAATCAAAAATTGTCTTTAGTCATTTTTGTTTAGACTAAAATCATGAGACAGAGAAAAAAAATTAAAATCAAATGTTGATTTGAGCATGCTCACAATTTAGTTGCAAAACTATAGCTGTACATTACTGACCACACTAGTTATGAAATCTGTATTAATAGTTATTGTTTCAACATGGAGTTTACTGTAATAAATGGACAACAGACTTGACGGATTGGATTGCCAGTGACATACAAAAGTGATTGTGCATTTGAATTATATGTAAAAACATAAGTTCAACATTTTTACAAAACTGCTAATAAACATATTTTATAATATTCCTGTACTTATTTACATTTACTTATAGTATTTTACTAAAAAGATTAATTTTTTTAGATGGGAAATGGCATTCTCTGAGTTAAGACGCATGTCTTCAAAGATGTCCAACTCCTTGGAACTGGGAAGAATTCATGTGTTACATTTGGAAATGTTGTTTGAAAAATGTTGCTTTGCAGAAGCAAAAGTTCTCATTGAGGAATGTATTACAGGTGATATGTACAAATATTGTATTTTTCATAGGGATTTTTTACTTTTGTAAAGGAAACGAATATGATTGTGTATCCTGCTGTTGGATGTTAGAGAATCGTTGAGATAAGTGTATTTCAAATGATAGGATCCGAATATGCTGACTTTATTTTCAGTAAATGTTAAAATTTGACTTGTACTTCTGAATATATGGAAAGAACTAATAAGATCAACAGGATATTTATAAAACATCAACATTTAAAATAAATACAAAAACTACTGAGTCTATAATTATAATCGTTGACTGTACTTTTATCTGTTTATTCCTCTAAAATATATTTGACACTTTTGTCAAAAATTTATAATATTATTGTAGGACACAATACTGGTCAGCCATTAGATAATAAAGTAAAAAAACAGGTGCATTTTATCTTGTGGGAACAAGCAGCTAAAGCGTATGAGGTAAAAAGTACCACTATTTCTGACATCATTTTTAAAGGTAGCTGTAGCGAACATTTTAACACCATCTTAAAGTTTCAATTTGAAAATTCAAAATAAATGACCAATATAAGCTAGTAGAAGTATCAAATTGTGATATGAATGATCAGTTTTATATTACAGTCCAAGGATTACCCGGAAGCACTCCAGTGGTACAATTATTCCTTGAGCTTATTTTCTGGAAGTGATGCTGAGTCTGACAAAAATATGGCCAAACTTCATCGCAACAGAGCATCCTGTTATCTTGGTATGGGTGACATTGACAAAGTGAGTTTGAATTGAAATAGTTATAATTGTTATGTACATGATATGAAATTTAGTTTTACCAGTTGTTAGATTTAGGTGATGTTGTTGGGCTTTAAACTTTAAATGGTATAAACAGAACATTGATTAACAAGACTATTAATTTTTCTGAATAGAACAACTTCGCTGTGAATTGAATTTTTTTGTTTTTTTTATATCTAAGAAATATTTTAGTATTTTTACCATTGATCTCAATCTCAGAGATCATCTCATTCTTGGATCACAGAGATTAAAGAAAATGCAATAATAAAACAATTAAGACCAAATGAATTGACAAGAACAAACTAACGATCAAACAAAAAAAAAACATGAATGAGAACAAATGAGCATACAAAGAAAACAAGTAAGCAGGAACGAATTAATAAGATTATGAAAATGAACTAATGAGACAAGAATGAATAAGAATTAACTATATAACAAACAAACAAACTAGATCAAGCAAGAAGGCACAAATCAACAAACCAGAACAAACAAATGAACCAATGAGTAAGAAAAAACAAGCAAGAATGAATGAACAAATAAACCAGAAATAATGAACAAATGAGAGAGATGTGAACGGACAAACAAGTGAAGACAAACAAAGAAAGTGAATGAACAAGAACAAAAGAACAAGAATCATGAATTAAATGAAGGAAAACAAATAAACAAGCAAGATGAATAACCAAACAAGGACAAACAAACAAAAGTATTATATCTAAATTTAAGCAAGAATCAATGAAATCACCATATCAAGATGGTCTTCGAGATGATTTCTCATAATGAAGATCTCCAAGCTCCCTGAGATCTCTGATATCAGTATAATCTCTTACATCAAGATATCAAAGATTGAAAATGTACCCATAAGATGATCTTTGAGATCAAGATTTCAATTAAACTAATATGCAATCCAGGGTGTGTAAAAAGTTACCCATTCTTTATTTATAAAAATTGTAGTCTGCTGATAACATTTTATTGGATGTTGTAGGCATCAGAAGCAGCTGATTCTGCTATTAGAAGTCATCCAGATTCTTCATACAATCAGTTTATCAAGTTTAAAATTGCTCTGAGCTCAGAAAGTCAGGAGGATGGTAAGATTAGAATTTTGCTATAAGCAAAAAATATAATAATGCACTCTGTCTTCAAGCTTTTGAAAAATGTACTGGCACTTGAAAATGTTTGTCTCTTACAACTTGTGACTAACATTTATAATCAATCGTGTATTTAGGGGGAATAATTTTAATTTCATATATTAATATGTTAAAGCAATAAAAAAATTGTATATATTTTTATTGTAGCTAATGATGCTGTACAAAAAATGTGTGAAAAGAAACCCAGTGTATCTCTAGCTGAATCTGATGATAGCCATCTACATGGATTGTTATGTCTTGCAGCCCACATGGCACTCGAGGTTGTCACTTAATTAAACAACTTGTACACTTGTTTTCTATAAAACCTATTCAGAAAACTCATCATTTTTATAGCCAGCTAGTTAACTCATTACAAGTCCATTTAGATACTGCCTGAATGCCTTCTCTCAGCAGTATGGTTTAAAAAAGTAATGATCCTCTTTAGTTGTACTTGCAAATCATTGTGTTGCAAAGCTGTTGAAATATCATCAGTTTGGTTCTGTTGCACTACATGTACTTTAGTTTTCATTTGTAAAAAATATGAAAAGCCTATACTTGTATGAGATGTGCTAGCTAGCTCTTTTAAAAACTACATAGCAACCAACAGTCAACTAATCTTTTGGGGTAAATTTTTTTATATGTTACATGAGAGAGATAACAATAAATTTTATTATTTGGATAAATAATGCTCACTCAGTTCTTGTAAAATTACCACCCCTAAACAATGTTTTCAGGATTTTTCCATTGTAAATGCAGCTTATACTGATTCCAACCGTTACTGCCAAATGTGATTTTCCATATTTGAATTAACATATTCTTTCAGAAACGTTTTCGACTGACTTCAATGAGAGCTCTTGAAGGATTGATTAAAATTTCGCCAGATGACCAACAGATATTGACAGCTTTAAGATGTCTTGTAAGACTTAGGCTTACTTTCTTAGCAGAAGAAGATGATAAAAGGTATATTTATATACTAAATTAAGTGATTAAACTCAAAAATAGCATTAAAAAGCTAAAAGAACTTGGCCACTACTGATACTTAATGTACGTTGGCAACATTATGATAAATTGTGTTTCTGACTTGATGCACTACCTGCAGATTTATAAATTTAGAATGTATCTTCCTGTCAAAAATTCTTCCAGTAATGTCGGCTAATTGATAGTCACAGTAAAATCTTTGGTAATATTTTAGTATTTTAAAAAAGTATTAAAAATCTCTAAATGATCCAATCTCGATATATATTTTTGATCTAGATCTGTCAGATTTTTAGTACCAGTAACTAAAATCAATATATAATGCTATCAAGATCATATTGAGAGATATTTTGTTCATAACTGCCGCTTTATACGACATTTTTAGGCAAGATTTAGTTATTATCCTTGACTATGTCAAAACTGGTAAGATCATTTTATTGCTTTATTTCGTTGTCTGGTTGTTGTTTTTTTAATTGTAATTACTGCATAAAATTCCTGTACATCTTATCCTGTAATTAATATTATTGAAATACGTAGTTCAAATTCAGTCATTTTTAATACCCTTTAAATGTTTTAGCATGCATGCCAGGAATTGGTTGAAAACATGAGTTTATTAAAACTTTTTTTTTAAAGTTTGTTCAATAAATAAGGTTATCATACAATATCTGAATGGATTCCATTTAAATTCTTGTGTTTATGGTATTTAAAAAAAAAAATGTTTTTGTGTATTTCGCCCAAAGAAAAGTAACCAGTTACAACTACTGCATTGATTTACCTCTGTTTTCCAGCATACAGCACATTGATGAATGTATTAGAGAAGAAAGAAAGTATGCTACCAGAAGAAGTTCTTTGGAAAGAAGCAACATGGTTCATGAAAATTGGTATAGCTTTTATCATTTTGAAAATGAGCATTCTGAAAAAAAATTGTAAATGTCCTTAAGTAACGACAAGCAGTAAAGTAGAATAGCATATCTCCTGCTTGGGTAATAATGTTGTACTTCTATACATTAATAATTTTCAAGAATTTCAAACAGGTTATAATTAAAAATCGTTATCATGTATACAAGACTTTTTAAGTTAGAGTTTCAAGCCTTGTCCACCAGGGAATATTGTGAGAAAGCATGAGATTTGAGGGAATAACCTTAGAATTCAATATGTACAATAAAACTATCAGTTTTTCTTGAAAAATTCATTTAATTTATTTTCATTAAATGTCATTTTAGATTTCCAAATGTATATTGGGTTTAGGAAGAATTGTTTGTCAAGTAATTTATTTTCTAGCTATTTTCTTATTTTCAGCATGGAATCTTGGCCTTCAGTGTGAGGAAGCCTTTAAAGAAATGAGTGAAACATTCACCTACTGTTACAAGGTACCCCAGCACATACTACTCAAGATATATGTCATATGTAATAGCAATGATAGTAATAACAACAGTTAGTAATAGTAAAAAACAAGGCTTCTAAATAATCTTGTTTTACAACAAATATCTTCCGATTCTAGTAAGGTATGCTCCTAAATATCCTGTTTTGTAGCACAATTAATGGTTGAGCACAGTTTCATTTGATGTAACTCATTATGAACCTCGCCGAGGATATTTTGCTCTTCAGGATGTTTACCGGTTATTTTATAATAATATGTTAACAAACAAAGTCAAAAATTAACTTTAATTATTATCTTCAGTTCATAAGGATTTAAACAATAATTGATTTCACTCAGTAATTTGCAGTGTCATAATTTGATTAGCTTATTTTTCTTGGTGATGCCTCACTAATTCTATTACGAAGGACAACTAATCATATGACAATTCCATGCATTGAAAGATATATAGTTCTATGGCTAATATGTTATCTAGTTTTGTCATGGGACAAATATATTTTAAACACCTTTCTGAAAAAAGAGAAGTAACAAATGTATTTTTTAGCTGTCAGCTCTTTGTCCACCAGACAAGGCTAATCTTATTCGTCAGAAAACCTGCATGCTAATGGCTTCTGCTGCCGGTCTACAACTAGCTAAAAGTTTGCCAGATAATCCTGAGAAGGTGCGTTTTGCATATTTTTGATTTCATACATCACATTTTAGATGAGCTTTATAGCTGTGTTGCATCAACTTTCTGTCTGCTTACTCCAGTAAACCGGTTATGCTTGTGGTGAAGCTTTTATATTTGTGTGAATCTCAATGATGTTTTTTTCTGTGATAGAATGATGTACTACAGACTGTGCTTAACAACATTGAAGTGGGTAGAAACGTGTTTGAAGCTATTTACAACAGTTCTGGAGATGCAGGTGTGTAAAAACAGTGCAAATGAAATTGTATCTATTGTATTATGGTTTTTTCAATGTTCTAAGAAGCATGAAGTAATATGTCTAAAAGGTAGACTATGACACCTTTACGAAAGTGGCCAGCAATTTCATGTTTTTTTATTGTTGATCTACAAATTACACATATTTAGTAATGTGATGTCCAATATTATGCATATTTTCCATATTGCTTACTTATAACCTTGTAAACAGTAATACTTATCAGCATATCAGAAAAATGAAGCTGATTAAAATGTTTTATGGTTCTATATTAATTGTAGATATTGGTGTGAAAGACAAAACACAAGTGTTACTCATCTTGTACGAATTTGAAGCTAAAGTTAGACTAGGCCATACTAATCTGGAAGCAGTACTAGAGAAGGCCTTAGAACTACCAGACTCGGAACCAAAGACATTTGATACTATTGCTGGTAACTCAAATATGAAAAATTCTATTTTTTTTCATACAAACCTTGTCTTTTCCTGCGGATCATCTATATCTGAGATAATGTCCATTGGAGATCAGAGATCATTACCTTTGAACCTCATCTTTCTTGAAAGCAGATCATCTCTACTGGAGATCAGAGACCATATACATCGGAGATTTATATGCTAGAAATCGGACAGCATCTCCATGGAGATGATCTCTGTTGGTGAAGACCAGAGATCACCACCCCATAATGGAAATTGGAATTCACCATTTTCCGAGGAACATGATTATCATTTTCAGGGGAGCCCTTCAAATCACTATCTCAGGGGGGCACCAGAAGTTGTCGTTTCTTGGGAGCTCTGGAGATTACCATTTCTAGGGGACCACGTGAGATCCCCATTTTAAGACAGTACCATCTTGGGTGGAGCAGTAGAGATCACTATCTCCGGAAGAATCATTGTCTGCTGTGATTACTAGAAATTGAACATCAGACAGATTACTGTCTCTAGTGATGTAGCACCAGATAGTGCCATCTCTAAGGGAGCACCGGTGATTACTATCTCCATTGAGATGGGATAATATCTCCTTTGAAGATCATTTCTCAATTCTTTTAATGTATAGAAATACATTAGACTGAAAGTGTTAAGACTGTGTTTTAAAGTTACATAGTTGGTATTATAGTTTCAGGTTATGATATATTAATTTAATATTAAAATCATGCTTACTTGTAGCATTAGCTATGGAGCCTCCACACAAAAACAGAAGTATCAGTATACGCGCTATAAAGGTTGCCATCAAAAAATATTTGCAGCTAGAAAAATTGGATTATGTTAAAATAAGGTAAATGTCATAATTTTGTGTTAAAGGTAATTTAAATTTATTATTAATGTTTGAGTTTTCTACTTGAAACCACAATTATTTGATGATTGGTGTTCTCAACAATTGCTTAACAGTTACCTTTAAATACCAAAAGTTATACCTTACTTACAAGAATACTTACACAGAAAGCAAAAAAAAATCATGTTTTCAATTGAACTAAGCTATAAGAATAATATCAACATGCTTAGATACCATAGCAAATAAAAAACAACAGTTTTAAAAATATTATTAATTTTGTTAATGTTACTTACAAAATCTTTACAGCAAAGCATTTCACAGTCTAGTACAATTAGCTGTTCAAGGTGGATATGCTGACATGTCAAATAAGGAAGAAGCATGGCTTTATTTGTCTGAAGCTGTTGGATTTATTGAAAACAAAGCTCAGGTAAACAGCTTCCAAAAAAATGTATCATCAACTAACAATGGTTTATAATTGACTTTCCCATGTAATGATGAATGCATTTTTCACTTTTCAAGTTCATAAATTTGTTTAGTCTATAGCAAACTAGATATAGTAAGTTAAAAAGATAGACACTATAGGAACTGCTTGTACATGTAATAGGTCTTGTAAACCTTTCAATTCATTCAAGAACATAGAATTGCATATTTGAGTTTAGATGAACAATGGCACCACAAATCACATGCAAGCAGTCCATTATGTTTTTCATAATTGTACATAATGAACAAAGTTACCATTTGCAACTGGAGTCTGCAACACTTGATATATTTAATTGGTAATTAAATGAATATTTTTGCAGGGAAACTACCCAGAAGTTGAAATATTGTGGTTAATGACAAAAGCTTGGAACCTGGGTATTAATTTATACAGGTTAGTTTTCTTTCAACAATAATTTTAAAGTGTGTAACTGTAGCTACTAATCTATCTAAGTCTCTGACCTATTATTTATTCATAAGTTTTTGATGCTATAAAACATACACAAGTAATATTTAAGCATAATATTAAAATTAACATAAAGTCTTTACTGTTACAAATAGTGAGTACACGTGATCAGAACAAAAAAAGGCACAATACTACCCCAAACTATATTTGTGGAAGCTCTTAGCTGCAAATGTTTGGGTATAATTGTGATTCATTTGCACACTGAACAAACTATTCTGTGCTCAGATTATGAATTGAAAGTAAGGGATTCTTATTCAAGCGAGCAAGCACACATATATTTTAAACAAAATGTTGTTTTTATCAACTGCATATATTTGAACATGATTTTACCTATGCTTTTCAGTGCAGCAAGGTATGTAGAAGCAGGAAGGTGGTGTAGTCTAAGTATGAAACTGTTAAAGCAATTATCTACACTAAAGAGTAACTACCAAATACAAATGGCTGAAATTTATGGTGATATTCTTATGCATTCAGAAACCAATAAGGCAAAAACTACAATGGATTGATTATAAAGTGTTTAAAGGTGTCTTCTGTACAATTAATGTGACTAAGTAGTTTGTGAATTGGAGGTTAGTGTCTCCTGCATATTATTCAAAAATGTTAAAACTGTATGTGATGTATCAATATTCTTTATACTTCTGTTATCAGAGCTAGATAATCGAGAAACTAAAAATGTTATTGCTGGTCAGGTTAAGTAATATGTTGTCTTTATCATTTCATTGTTCCTTGTCTACAAGCAGATGTTCAAAATTTGCTGCTTGTAACTGAAGTTAATTTTCTAGTTGAAAATGGAAGAATTGTATGGAATTAGTTCAGTTATTGTAATCATTAAATTCTGCATTACTGAATTTTGCGTATTTTAATTGGAAATTTACCTAAGCCACCTAATGTTTTCATTTCTTCTTTCATGCTTTGCAAAAATGACACTTATACATATAGGAAACTCTGTTTGTGTTGTGCGGAGGAATATTTTGCCAATTATAAATAATTTGTTATATTGTTAACAAACATTTCTGGTTTTGTTCAAACTTAATTTTCAAAATGGGTAATAGAAACATGATTTTTTGACAAAAACGAAAGTTATCTTGCACGTTTCATGATATTGTGTTAATTTTAAAGTGTGTTTCATTTAAATATAATGCTGGTTTCAGAACTATTGGAATTACTGGGTAAGCTGTGATTCGCCTGTTATTTGTTCCAAATTACTCACCAGGTGGTCTTCAGTATATTAAGTTGATAGCTCAATTTTTTCATGTGTAATGCATTAAAAAAAACATTAAGGCTTTGCCTAGAATACGAATATGAAGCATGAATAAAGCCACCTAAATAATAGTATGAATACAATTCATATTTAAAATCGCGAAAGATTTATTAGTATTCCTTGAGTATTTCCGAATGTTGGAAAGCATTTGCTGTGATATTTAGCTAACAGGGGGCGCGTTACACTAATTTTGAGCTTCGGGCTTTATCGACGTCATTCGTTCTTTCTCGGTGGCTATAAAATTTGGCACAGATATTATACAACAAACCCCACTATCAGGTAATTTCTTTCAATTTACTGTATGTATGCTACGTGTCATGTATTTATTGTATTATCTTATTGGATAAGGAGGAAAGGAGCAGGTAAAGAATACAGATTCATTTGCCTAAATGCAATCTGTTTAAGAAAAACTGAAAGCACGTGTACTTCGTCAGGCTTTTGTGAAGTTGGAAACTATGGCGACGCTTTGCCGGTTTGTCAGTGTCACAAAGTACATCCAATTTCTTGCCGTGAATTACTGAAGCTGTCGGTACTTAGATACAGTAAGCCACTGTGTCATTTATATAATATAATAATAATGATAATGAACAGAAAATAAATTGGGTTTAAGATTTATAAAAATGACCTTGACACCTATGTCATCGTTCTATTCTAGAAATTTGCGTCAACTCAACCGAGTGCAGCAGATGTTGTACGGGCATAAAATAAATAAGCGAGTAGCGTGGTACACGTAACATTTGGGTATTGAAGGTAATTATGTGTACAATTCACATCTAAGAACACAGTGTATCGTGATTAAAATAAATATGTCAGTGAATAGTGGATAGCCTGCCAGTTAAAATTCAAAAATAATGCTGGCCTGTTTTCAGGGCGGTTTCAGGATAAGGATAGTACCGCGGTAGTACCTGGGGATAAATTTGTTGTTCGACCTATTAAAGTTTAAGATAGGCATCAACATATAGATTTAAGAGTGGTTTTTGTTGTAAAAAATATGTACAGTTAAGTAACATTTGGGTAATAACCTGAAGTATTATGCAAAAGTTATCGGATGTATACTTTATTGTAGGTATTATTAAAATGTCATTTTTCCGTGTACTTACCAGATTTTTGAAGCCTAACACAGTGCTGTTGCAGAGTAAATTTTCTACACAGGTTTGAATGACTGCTTCATGTTTCAGTTACTGTTTTGTTTTTATAGAAATCAAAGTTTGTTCCCACATGCAGGGTAAATCATTTCTGACAAATAGGGAATTTCGGACACACTTGAATAATTCAATGATAATATTAAAAAAGAACAAAGCAAAAATGCCACCAGTTGTCCGGCTTTAGCTATGTTGGTAGGTGGTCCGTTTGTACTTCTTTAGGGTTCAGGTAAAGTTGGCAGAATTTTTGAATGAGAGGCTCAGAATTGTCTAAACTTTGTAAATCAGTAGTTCAGTGCTTATTCTAATATCTTTATATTAAATTTTATCGGAAAATAGAAAGTATTCGAAATTCCCTACATCAAGGGAAGTTTCTAATGATATGTAATATACATGTATGTGTATATTGCTAAATAAGATAACATTTCATAAAGTCATCTACCTAGAAATGTCCAAAATTCCTCTATTTACCCGAATATGTTGAAGTAGTTTCTTTAATTATGCTTAATCATAATTCAATGTATAGTAATTATAATGTTGACAATGTATCTGATCTTTTAAACTATCTTAGTGCTGATACATCTGATGTATGAAAATGTTTTAAAAGCTTATTGCATGGTTGTGTGCAAACTAATCAGGACTAAACAGTGCATGCTTTTTTACCATGCATGTTGTAGGAACAGTCCTAAAAAGTATGTCACTCCAGAAGGGTGATGTGATGGATCCCTGGACTTTTGAAGTGCACTAAAAAAGTAAAACAGCGTAAAATCAGTCCCTATTATGCCATATAAAGACAAAAGCTTTATCTGTCAGTTGATCTATAAAATTCTATAAGACCAGAAAACTTGCCCATCTTACCAAACATGTGGTATTTGTAATATTGAACAGCATGGTTAAATTTACCATTAAATTTGTTTAAATTTTGAAATTATATAGATTTATTTTATACTCCACATTGGCTAATACAGTTAAGTTATTGTGTTTAATATAGTTTACCATATGCTCTACAGATATATAATTTGATGCTTTGAACTACAATTAAAGCTACCAACTCCTCAAAAAGCCATGTATAGTTTAAATGTTGAGTACAGTTCCAAAACATTTCGACAGAAAAAATAATTGCGATGTTGTCAGTTCAAAATTTTAGATATATAAATATGAAGTTGATAAAAAAGCACATTCACACTGGGCAATAGGTTGTGAATGTCGGAATTCAACTTTACTTCATAATTGATCATTTTAATATTTTTCAATTGTTGTCAAAAATTGCTGCAAACTCTAATATATGATTGAGACTTCAGATTTTGAATGACTGGATGGAATAAAGTATTGAATGGTTGTTAGCTTTGGTGCAAAGTACAGTTAAAGGTATAATTTATTTTCCCATTGCAAATCAAAGCATGGGTTATGTGTTCTGTACCAAAATGGGGTTGACATGGTGTTCTCTGTTCACCTGGAAAGTTGTCGCATAATAATGTAGTATTAATCTGGATTTTCATAATACTGGCAGAAGGTTTACAAAACCAATAGACTTGTTGCCTATAGAATCAACCCAAGGGACAGGCAATATGTATCTAGGTTCAAAAAGTAACAGCTAGCCTAAGTGACTATACTTGAAAAAACACCTTATTGTTAGTATACATACATGTCAAAGGAACATTGAATGCTGTCATATAGTTTTATTCTCAATTCATGTTTGTATACTTATTTTGCAAGATATAAATTTTGATCAGAATCGCATCCCAATGAAGTGAAAACGTTAAAGAAGTGAATTTTCTAGCGATGACCCTAACGCATGTCATACCCCAAAATATACCCATTTCGTGTTCAGAAAAAAACATACCAAAAGCATGTTGTTACATGCCAACAGCTTGAAAAAAACCCCGCTATTTAATGCAAATATTTGTTTAAACATGCATACTTACTTTCATATTGCCTACCTCCCTTGGGTGAAGTAATACTAATTATTTTGTATTAAATAATGCTCTTTTGAATATTTTGATATTTTATTTTCTCTGTATTCTAAAGGCAATTACAGTTTTCATTTAAAAAATAGGAAATGTATATTTTCTAAATTTGTTCACACTGTGTTAGTAATTTTATGTGAAAACAAGGAATTCATGTTTCCAACATAATTTTTAAGGTGTGAAATGATTGATAAGTTTTTAAAAATAGTTTTAAACTGTTAGCTCAGTCTGAAAGTTTAACAAAATTCATGTAGGTACCAAAAAAAAAAAATATGTAGGTGTTATTATATTCTCCTGTTATGTTATTAATATGCCCTTATGTTGTGGGCACTCTGAGCACAAGGTTGAACGGATAAAAAGCTGACACTTATAAAAAAAATCAATAATGCTTCTTAGGGAGCTCTACTTCGTGTTTTTAAAGCGGAAAGTGTGGATTTTGCATAAAACTATGATTATATTAAAAGTTATGTTAATAAAAATGTACACATATAGTACTAATTTCTCACGTTTTTATTGATTTTTATGTTTAATGTTATATGTATGACAATACCAGAATAATGAGTCTTGTAATTGTTACTTCTAGATATCTTCATGTTAATTAAATATGATATGCTCTTCACCTATTTTATAACTAATGTACATTTATTATACTCTTAATGATGCTGGTCTTGATACATCTCCTGCCGAGAGAAATCGTTTCCTGCTTTTTTGAAGCTATGGTTACAACAACACTATAACTAATCTTTCGAATGGTATACCAGTTGTATGCATGAAAGTGAACATTGTGGCATGTAGGTAGATACAGATTATGATGGTGTTGTTGCTTTGTATTTCTACCGAGGACTCCCTGCAGTGCAACTGTATAGAAACATGTTTCTTTTACAATCAGCAATGTTACATGTTAGATATATTACTATAACATTGGATAACTACAGAGCTGAAAGTTATGCTTTCTTGTATTTCAAAGTTTTGACGTCATTTCCACATCTTCACCAGTAATACTGGTTGTGACCTTTGTTCCATCAGGGTATAGTGTCTAAAGTTCAAATATCTGTGATCTTGGGCAGAATTGATTGAATGAGCATGGGAAGAAGCAGGGGAAGTCGCTGTGTTTTGTGACTGTAATGTTTACATATGGATTTGATATAGTAAGCTAGCTCTGTAACTGCTGAACTGCAACGTTTACCATCATGGGTTGTATAACAAGTAAACATGGAGTCGTAGATGCTGTAACAAACACAAGAGTTGATTCCGCTCATCTGGTTAAGATGTCATCTCGTCATACTAGTCCACACATAGTACCTAGACATAATTTAGCTTATAAACAAGAAGAGAAGACAGACACACCTGGCATTATTAGGCAGATGGTTAAAAACATTGATTTAGTATCTGAGGTGAAATATACTCCAGGTGAAAAGTGTCAAAATGCAAGTGAAAATTGCATACATTCAGAGGCAGCAGTGTATGTTAATCATTCCAAAGATCAATATAAAAATGTGGTTTTAAAAGGTAATGGAGTCTGCAAACATAGTGATTCATCACCCGAAGTAAAATATGCAATAGATAAACAATGTGAAAATACAAATGAAAAAACATTCCATTCAGAGGAAGAAGAACATGGGAATCATTATGTGGACTTTAGTAAAAAGGTGGGGCAGGACAATGGTGTATGGGTCTGTATTGATAGGGACAGTGGAGAAAATAATTTTCCATTTTGTTACCAAGACGATCATTCAAGTGATGAACCTTATGCTGAAAGTGTTTGTGCTATGGTATGTTTTAAAAGTAATATTTTGGGGAATCTAAATATGCATTGAATTTTAGTTAATATTGAAGAAGTATAACTATTCTGTTGGAGATCAGTGGCTGAATTGAGGATATTCTAAAATTGAATGCACTCTCACTAAGAAATAAAATTTTAAACAAAGAGTTTAATTACAGAGACATCCTGCTAATCCAAAGTTAAGAATAACATAAAATGTAAAAAAAGGAAGTTAAACGAACAAAAAAGGCTAACCATGAATTTTTTAAATCTACTTCAGTATACACTATTGCTGTATGTAATAGATGATGGATTTAGTGACATTTACTGCTAGGTGCCAGTCTAATTAACTGCTAAAAATGTATCCTGAACCTTTTTTTTAACAAACATGCATACCCAATTATTCTGACTGTCACCCCAGGTAAAATTTGTTATGTGCTATATGCTTGCATGGTGACTTTAAACCAGTTGCTTAAATACAAAGCTATCCAGTACTGTTATGAGTAATCCAAATTTCTTTCAATGTGTCAGTATATGTAATAAAATAGGTACTTTGAATCTAATATGAATGGTCATACACTTCCGAATACACATCTTAATCAATTGTACTTGTCTTTAATTGTTTTTGTCATCAATCAGCTATGTTTTTAGGGCGTAGTACCTTCATGTGCTAATGCTACTTTTGGAAATTTTTCGTTCATTACATTGTATGACACAGCAGTATTTAGATGCAGGTGCATAAATAATTGGTATACAAAAAAGCGTGTAAACTTGTAAATGAAATGTAATAATTCCTTTATTGGTGCTTAAAAAGTAGCTAGTCTGTCCGTGTAGGTCATCAGACTTCTCTTTCATAGTTAGTAATCAAGAAATATTGATTAGAATTTTAAGAAAAATTCATTAGACATGATTTCGTACTTTCATATATTTTGTTGTTCATAAAGAGGTGGCTGTTGTGTTGCTGTGGCAACATTTCCTTGCTTTCTATAGATTTATGATTATAATTATAGGAACACAAATTAACGTAAACTACAAAGATGAGATCTCATCATTAATTAGAAACCTACAGTTATAGCGTAACTAATCTAGTTCATGAACTACAGGTATTCTGAAGATGTACATGAGCTACAAGAAGGTACTATAAATGAGGTTTTCTTTTTTTATGGCTATGTGTTAAAACTAATGACTGTAGTGGTTTAAAAGCTTTCAAGAATGGTTATAATATATTATCAAGTTATTACATTAACAGGTTTTAAGGAAAAATTGCTAGTCTAGGATCATGTTGGATTATTCATCTATGCTTGAAAGATCATTTATTAGAACCTTGTTCGAGTTTTTATTCACATACTATGCAATGGCGTGTTGCAGTTGCAAATAATGTTATTGATTGTTTTCTAAGTGTACACAATGTTTTAAAAGTAATTTATATATAGTACAGTTTAAATGGCAGTAATTAATTGTCTAATGAGGACATGCTTTTGTAAGACTTAATCAACATATAAACTTGAACCAGGCTAGTTATTGTTCTCTCAAAAAACAGTTAGTACTACACTGCACACACACAGAAACAAGTTCAACTTCAGGGCCAATATAGTTACGCCAGTCTGCTTTGTGGAACAATTTGTTACAAGTAAAATTTATTGCCACCACCTCTGCTGGCAATATTGTGGGGGGATCATGCATGCAAGGTTTTTTCATGACATTATTTTGTTCTGTGTGTTGTTAAATATTTTGGAGTACAGCACTTTTATTAACAGTTTTTATTTGAATTTTACAGAATATTTTAAAGATGCCACAGTTAGCAATTGGAAAACCAGCTCCAGACTTTTGTGGCACTGCTGTTGTCAATGGCGATTTTAAAGAAATTAAACTATCCGACTACAGGGGAAAATATCTCGTCCTGTTCTTCTACCCATTAGATTTGTAAGTATTTTCTATTGCACCACTGCATCGTTTCATGATGGAACATATGTAACAGTAATTCACATAATTGTAGTTCTTCAATTGATCGTTATATGGTGGAACATAACTACTGTTACTAATCTATTATTGAATTTCTTGAGTTTTATTAATATGTGCTTACTATAAAGCTAAGATCAAATTTCCTTTGCCTACATGTATATGTCTTAGTACCAAGAGTTCTTGTGTGATCCATATAGTTAGAACAAGGTACCGCTGACTGCAACTTTGTCAATACAAAACCAGATGTCTTACTATCATTATGTCAATTTTCTTTTCAGCACATTTGTTTGTCCTACAGAAATCATTGCATTTAGTGACCGAGTGGAAGATTTCCGTTCCATCAACTGTGAAGTTGTCGCTGCCTCCACTGACAGCCATTTTTCACATTTGGCATGGTAAGCGAGATGTCATCTATTATCATTTGATGGCTGTTATGAGCAACCTATAGAAAACATTATTCTATTGGATTTTTGTGGAATATTTTCAAGAATAAATCATGTACAGCATTTTTCACAGTAGTTAGAGGTTATACCTTAATTTATATTGTTTTAACCATTTTAGTTCAATAGTTAGACCGGGGTCTTACTTTCGAGACCGGATCTTAATTCAAATGTATTATCCAGGTCTTATATTTGGGATAATACGGTAATTGTATTTTTAAGAAAAAAATATCTAATCAGCAATGCTTCTGTTTATATTTTGATACCTAGTCTGATAACAACTTGATTTAAAACATCTGGTATCATTAAACTTGAGTTTTAGGCCAATTGATTTTAAATGTCTGGTTTCATAACAATTGCTTCTTAGAGCTAATGTTAAAGTAAGGAATATATATATTCTACTAGTAGAATCCAGAATCCTCGATTGCATCTAAACTTGCAGCATTCAAAAATTCAAAATTAATCACTTTTAATGATTATTTTATATAAGCAATAGATACATAACTCGTGTGTGTGTTTGCATCTATAACAATTTTACAAATCAACTAAATTACCTAATTGTTATATAATAGATACATTGTGGAATGTTCCTGAATGACCTAACATATGACATTTACATGACCTTTTGACCTCCAGGTCATAATAGGCACTAATTCGGTAGCCTTTATGCTATTCATTTATAAAATCAAAGGGAATATTTGGGTTTGCAACCAGTGATACTACCACATGCTTGCAGATAATGTACTAGTGTCGCAAGGATTTATCTCTGTTATAGCAAAATATTAAGTCAAGTGTTATTGTGATGACCGATACCTACTATTTACTAATTTTGTAATGCAGGGTAAACACACCACGTATGAATGGAGGTTTGGGAAGTATGAAAATTCCTCTGTTAGCTGATAAAACTTGTGAAATTGCTAGATCATATGGTTGTTTAAAAGAGGACGAAGGTATTGCATTCAGGTAAGGTTTCACTTTAATAATCCAGCATTTTTCTGGTTATGCCCAGGAAAGCTTAACTGTGGCCTAGTTAATGAAGGAGGAATTAGCATTATTTTTTAAGCTCCAATGCAAATATGTATGTAAAGTGAAATATATGACAGTTTTTTTTTATGCCCATCCACATAGTGGTGGATGGGCATATTGTCGTAGTGTAGGCGTTGTCGTATGTAACACTTTCTTTGTCTCTCGATAACAGCTTCAGTTTTTACCCGATCGGTTTCATATTCGGCACAGGGTAAATACAGGTCAAAGTGCAGGTTGCTTGTACTTTTGACCTCGATTACTTCCAATATGGCCGACTGGCAGCCATGTTTGTTCCCGAGAGGGCACGTAACAA
>JAOXYB010062390.1:0-10559 GCA_028565635.1 Phoronis ovalis
TTCGCACTTGTGGTAATCTAAATAAATTCTAGATCGAATATTAACAGAAAATTACTTAATTTTGTTTCTGCAAATCATAATAATATAATGTAAAATCATGAATTACAGCTTCTATTTAATTAAAGTGACAAGGAAAGGGAAGTTGCCCAGTTCGCACTTGTGGTAACCTACATAAATTCTAGACAGGATAATAATAGACATAGCTTCAATTTTTCGATGCCGTTCATACAATATATAACTAAAATTACCATTTTAATAAGAGGGAAATTGCATGGCCTGGTTCACACCTGCGATTATATATCTTTTTTGTACAATAGGCGATAAGGCACTGAAATTAACATACTTTATAAACTCAATGACCTGATATTCATTTTATGATGTTGCTTACGGGTAATTTAATTGCCTACGCACGAAATGTTCCACTCAATTACCCTAGCTGTTCTTTACCCAAGTGCATTAATTTTAAACAAGATGTTTATACTACTGCTACATACTTTTGACAGACAGTTAGCTGAAATGACTATAATTTCATTACTAAGGATGTACCTATAAGGGTTGTGTACATTTTCTTCTTCAATTTTTTAGCAAGCTGGCATAAGTACGCCATTAGATTCCCCGTCTAACTCAAAAGAAAATGTGATAACGCTCATATACATATAAAATTAGCAACATTCTCCGAACTAGTGCATGGTAGTCTAATTAATTTCTAGACAGAATAATAACAGAAAGTTCTTCATTTTCATTACTGAAAGTCATAAGAAAATTAGAGGAATTACAGTTTGTTATTATTGACATGATAAATAAACGGAAATTACGCGGTTCGCACTTGTTAATTTGAAATTTAACGGCATCTTTACAATAATAATTATAATTAACGATTATTTATAACAGAAACAATAAATAATTCGGAGTATTCTCAGGGACTCGATATGGTGAGTGATCTCGATCGGGACCCAATTCGACTACGAAAACATAATCGTTATCATAATCTAGGATATATAAAACTCTAAGCATATTCTCCGTTTTGTGGGGTATTATTGAGGGATGTAGGGGGTCCCCGGGTGCAATGCTTGCACTTAAAAATTGTAAATGTTCCCGACAATTAAAAGGAGGTCGCCAAAAAGATAAACCTCGCTGCTCGCATTTAAGGGTCAATGGATGCTCGCAGCTCAGAATTAACAGACCATAATGCTCGGTGCTCGTGAACCCTTGCAAATAGAACAAGTCGAATTGAGATATTTTCAGAAGGAACTTTCAAATCAAGGAAATGTTTCCCTAAACGTATTAGATTGTGTTTTTATACATGCGCATATGTCTTTGTCAAAAGAAGGACAAAATCGTGCTTTTTTTTTTTTTTTTTAAATCTTCGTCCAAATAATGAAACCCCGGGCTTATTAATAGATAATTCAATGTGTCAAACAGTTTTAATCCTATGGATAAACCTATCGAAATTGTTTGTTTACGTCATAAACAGCTAAATACTCAACTGCATTTTTGATGAACTTTTGAATATACTTTTAATAAATCGTATGAGACATTTTGTGCACATTTATAGAGACTAAATGATGAGAACCTACCATGTGACTTTTCGACGTATGGCAATAATGGAGCAAGGGACGGCCTTCATTATTTGAGAAGAGACACAAAATGAAGATGACGCTTTAAGTTACATTTCAACATCATGAATAAGGTAAATAACTGAATCTATCATTTAATTATTATAAGGTATATAGGCCCGGCTCCCACCTACATATAAAAATGCTAAATAAAATACGGAGAGAAATACTGCATGTAATTTCAAAAAGTCATATGAAAGTTTTGTGCAAAAATCACAGAAGTATAAGATCATACCTACCCCAACAAAACCTACACTTTAATGAAATTTTTCTTAATTTGCAGAGTAGTGAAGCATATGTATATATATAAAAAACTGAAAGTATTATTTCATTGTTGAAAATGAAATTCCCCAAGTTTTTGTGAACTAAATACATTCTAAATAGACCTAACAAAACAGAAACTGTTTAGGTTCAAAAACCATGCAATTACACAATTTTTAGTAGACCATATAGTGCAGATTTTCCGTACATTAGTAAAACAGCATAGTATGCATGACAGTGAAATAACATGAGATTATTTATGAAATATTTTCAAACATTGTAGCAGTTCATCTTGTACTGTTACAATAAGCTGCATCAAGACACGTTCAAGTGAGAAAAATGAAAGTAGGAAACAAGAAACGCTTTGTGTCGAAACTCATAACTACTGAAGTTCAGTGATTAAATTTTCATAAATGCAAAAAATTTCAAAATCAAACATCGTAATGATTTTTTTTTTCAAACCTTTTATTTTCTTACCGCCACAATTCTTGCCATCTACATTCAGTCTATATCCAGAGCTACAGGCACATATAAAACTTCCCACGGTACTATTACAGGTTTGATCGCAGTCATTCGTGTTCTCTGTACATTCATCAATATCTGAAAAATTAAACACAATATATTTAACGATTATTCGCATATTCATAAAAAATGACAACACAGTATCGTGGGCATGAAAATGAAATGATTGCATCTTTGTAGTATTTCAAAATGTTTGCAAATTTATAATCTATAAATTGGATAAAATTCACCAGCTCAAACCCGAAAAATGGCAGCCATATGGGATTTAATTTTTTCGATCACAGAAAATTCGCCAACAACCCTTTCGAATTCCAAATTTGAGATTATTAAGTTGTTTTTTTTGCAAGATGAATACTACTATAAACTAAAATAAAAACATTTGGTTTGCATGGATGATTTGCTCTAACGACGAAGAAATTTGCAAAATCCATTTTTTGTCAGGTAAAAACCATACAACTTGGGTAGGTTTCGGGAAAACACCATAAAATATGCAAATTTAACAAAATAGTTAACTGCTCCATAGAATAATTTTTGAATAAATTAAATTTCAATACAGTAGGTGAAAGTGCATAACTTAGAAAAAATATGGTTATGAGGCCAATGGTTAAAATAGATGTGACGTAACAGCAGCAAGGTATATTGGAAACATACCAATACAGGTAAAGCCATCATTATCAAGTTTAAACCCTGAGTTACAGCCGCAGATAAAACTTCCTATCGTATTGTTGCAAGTGTGATCGCAATTATCTGTGTTTTCTGCACATTCATCAATATCTGCAAAGTAGAGTAAAATTATATTAAATTCTGTAATACTCGTCATTTTGCAGATACCTTTCACAAAGAAAATTAATATTTAATTTAACATTCATCACTATGATATGCTATTCATGAAAATGAAATTTCTAAAAAGTTCTGTGATAGGTTGAAAAAAGAAATGGCTTTGATATTAAATGCGATGTTCAATATTCAAAAATATTAAGACGGCAATTAATTTAACCTGTTGTGGTAACACCCGGTTCTGTAGTGTTAATTAGTTGTTCCATTTTATTTACTATTTCCATAGTAGTCGTGTCATTTATTGTATACTGATCTTCTCTACCACTGCAAGAATGTATGTGCTGCACACTCGACGTAGCAACGACATCCACCATGTCACCAACATCAGCTGCGTCAAACGTCACCTTCATGATTACTTCATGAGTAACTAACTCCTTGCATCCAGGGTTTAAATAGTAGTCTATAAAGCTTTTACGATCGTGCCCTTTTGAATCCAATAATCTGTGGATGCAAAAAGTTTACTCTCACATAATTTAAATAAATGCTTTAAAAGGCTTTCATTATAGTAAGTTAGCAAGTTATTTTTGAAGTGATACCGCATCGAATGTTATAAAATATAATAAATATTCAAATTCTAACGCTGTAGGACCGAAATGAAAGCGCGCTTGCGTACCTGAAAGTAATCCGTACAAACTGTGGTTCAGTTGAAGGGTTTATTATCCTTTCGAATTTTCCTGTTATTAGATAGCCCTGATCAGCAAGTACTTGTGAGGGAGCCACAATCGTGGCCACACCATACGAACCTTCGGTTACTACGCGCACCTGCGTTAAAAAACATATTAGTGAATAATTAGTTGTTTACAAAGACTGAAGTTTTTCTAGAGAGTCTACTTGAGCAAGGTCCGTTTTAAAAATTTGAATATTAAGTAATTTCTATAAATTCATAAAAAGACGATAAATATTACTCTTGACACCTGCCATTATTAGTATACATGTAGCTTCTTGTAGTACAGCATGTGACATCCGCCTATCATATTTAGCCATTGGGAACTGGGAGGATAGGTTACAAATTTAGTCATATAAATTTCGTTTTCAAAAAGAGAGAAAGAGAGAGATATTTACCTGGTTGATGCATTTAGAAGAGACCACGATATTGTCACCCTCAGAGTTTTGTTTCGATGTTTCTATCCTCAGAGACGTACTGTCGATAAGAAAAGTGACAGGTGTCGTGTCTGCCTCGACAAAATAGGCAGAGTCGATGGTATTCATTATTGTAGAATTCAGAACTGTTTTATTAAAGTGCAGTCTAAAGTAAATTGTCACAACGTACTTATTTCCTTCTGCTAATCTGAAATGCAATGATGATATAAAACAAAAAACATATACATACATGTGTATGTGATAAATTTTTTTTTAGACAACAAGAAAATGTACTAAATTGATGACGTTTCGTCTGGTATTGGAAAATTTGAACTGATCATGAATAACTGGTCTCTTGAACTTACAACCAGATAGCTTACCTGATGCTATTAATGTCGTTGGACAAGTAAGCAGATGACAGATTCGATGCCATGAAGATTATTTCAAACTACAATATATACATATATATACATATATATCACAAATCAATTAAAAGTAAGAATAACAAACATACATACTTAGTCTAGTGAATATGGATATGAATAATATCTGGTGTTATTTTTACAGGCGGCTATAAAGCCTTAACGAGCCTATTTTGTATATTTTATAACAATATGTGCAAATGTTTACTTATAAATTTCTCACCTCCTGACAAACTAGTAAAGTCAATCTATGAAAGTCATCAGTAGATGTGTTATCTAAAGCAGGTTTATACTGTATATGCAGGACTGTTATTTGACCATCAAAGCTATAAACTAAAAAAAAGAAATTAAGTAAGTACAACAAAGAAACTGTATTAAATATTACAGCGCGAATCCCGGGAGTCCGACTCAAAACAATGGTTGGTACGCATGTGCGGGAAGAAAACCCTGTAAAAAGGGTGATTTTTAAGAACTAAGCACGCTAACGCGCGTTACGCATCCCGCGTACTGGCATTTAGGGACACATGTTTCGATAAAATACAAAAGGGTACCTTATTGGTTTAACTGTTAACTGTACGCGTTTAGGGTATCGAAATCGATCAAAACCACCAAACACTTGACCAAACCTCGTCTAGAAAGTTAATTTGCCATCGAGAGAATTTCCCATAATTTCGTTTCCCGGCCATTTTCCCAAAAGAATTCTCAACCCATTTAGGGTATCTAAAATTTCTTCCAGTCAGTGAAAGTCAAAATTTTACCATGACTGCATGCGCCTAAAGTATTTCGCTATGACCTAATTGTAACCATCAGAGAGTAAAATTGTAAATATCATTAAATTTAGAACATCAAACATAGTAGCAAGTGCATTTTTGAAACCATCTTGAATTTTTATTGGGTATTACATCACTCGCGTTGTTGAAAAAATGTACGTTCAACTTTTTTTCATGTGAATGCTAGATGTACTTTACTTTCAAAGATTCGTTGCCCCAGGAATATGCACTGTTTGCCTATGAAGTCAAAAATACTAGAGACATATAAAATATCAAGGATTTTTTATAGCCGATTTTATAGAATGTTCATTGATTACTTTTGCCAATGTCTGTTCCTTTGGGTGCTGACTGACAGTACAAAAAAGTTTAAAGAAAACCGAAAAAAAGCAATACTGCTTTTGGAGCTGGACCATTCAAGGTTAAAGTAGATATTTGGACATTATTATTAATTAACAAAGAATAAAACTTCACTATTTGACTATATTGACTTGAACGGAATATTAATCTTGCCCTTTACACTTTGTGCCCCTTTTTAATTTTAGTCACACCTTTCTATTCAAATAAAACCGAACAAGATGACACAACAGAGTCGATAATCTATGAATACTTCGTAATAAATACCCAATAAACACATGAGCCAAGATTCAATCAAATAATATATCAATATCTGTATATTTTTTTATCCTTAACATCTTCATGTTAGTTGTAATGCAATTTCGCAATCTATACTCTGCCACAGGCATGATGACAATTATTACAAGTATTACCTCTTTCTACTTCGCCAGACACAGTTGTATTTCCTTGACTACGTATACCCTTCACTGACTTGAATCCCGCGGTACCTGCCGGTAAATTTGTTAATGCAATTGATAAAATAAACTTACAAACTTTTCGGGTGGCATGAACTTTACGGCACAATAAATTCAAAAATAAATTTTATGATATAACTTAAATAGCAAACACAGTATTCCTTGCAGCTAACTTGAGTGTTTTAAGTGATATAGGGAAAATCAACGATTTTGAAAAGGCACGTCCTAAACATCAAGTGCCATTCAGATGCATTGCTGGGATTTAACTAAAAAAGAAATGTAAACAAATGATAGTGTTACTCGCGCATAAATTGGAATTCTTGCTTAAAAGCCTTAAAAAACAAAATTTCTATTTTTATATAACTTTTTGTGCACAGTTCAGTGATTTTTAAAAATATCCTATTTGTAATACCAATTTATAAATTTGTCGAGGTCGAAAGGGTTCATACCAATCAGTTTTTGAACAATAATCGCTAAAAAAACAAGTAATAAATTAAATGATAAATTCAATAAATTGGTGCACTCTGGACAATCGTAATTAGGCGCTAAAAACGTATACATGCGTGCTAAAATTTCGAAGAATAAGTTACCTCTAGGAGCTACATTTTTTGTATAAAAGTACTCTAAGACCTAACAAAATGTTCCACTCCCTACAAGTTTCTAGGAGCGAGATTCGATCGTCGATTTAGGTTGGGGGTTAAAGTGCTGGTGATCTAGCATGATGTTAGAAACATTTTGCGCATTCGCAAATCGTCACAGGGATTATGCTATAGCTAATGCGTGAAACGATTAGCTTCATGCCATGCTGGTCACCTAGCACCTAAAACGGACATATGACCAATATCGACGATTGGTTCCGGCTCCTAGAATATTTCAGACTCAACTGTAAGTTGTAGAATAAGATCTAGCTAGCGCTTATGACTGGACTTGTGGCTTCCAGCTAGAAGGAAAGTTTCTAGCACGTATATATGAGTAATGGGTAGGCTCTAACGAGTATTTCCAAAAACAGCTTGGTGGGGAGAGATCAAATGGGAAAAGTTATAAAACAAACAAAACAATATACATGTAGTAGGTTGTTTGTTACCTGCCAAAATAGATGTTACAACAACTGACAACAAAACTGCAAATATTTGTAAAAAACACATAATTCTTGTGTTTAGGCGTTTTTCCATTTGTTTCTCACTTAACTTAGGCGTTCCATTTGCGAGTTCGGTTTCCGACACAATCCAAGGATTATACTGCCTCTTTTCTCTTTGCTTTGGAAAACGGGCTCTTGGTTCCCACTTAAAACAAGAAATACTTAACCTATAACAGGAATATATCTACAACATGCAAAGGCGTGTAAATAAAAAATACGATATTTGGTATGATTATATTATAGCGTAATCAGGCAATGATGACATACAGTGTCGTTCGACATAGATCTAGAATGCAACATTCTTACAAAAAAAATCCCCATTTCTCTATATTTACACACATTTTTTATACAATACCAGCAATTGACTAAGAATACAGTTAACAGCTTACATAGATCTTGCCTTCATCATTATTTTTCACAGCTGGCCTATCAATGTTCGGGAGAGGCGTACGTCTCTTGTCCATTTCCCAGAAGTAATGCAGTGTTTTAAAACTAAGTTAGCAATATATTGTCGTTTTCTTTAATATTAAAAATCCCATGCAAGCAACAAATAAATGTATTGTGTAACCTCTGGATACCATGTAATGAACATAAAATGTTATGCCGACAAAGCTCGTGAGAATTTTAAGGATCATTACTCCCGTTTTATATGTCTCACAGGTGACCGACCACGACGGGAGAAAATAATTAAATTTCTGTGTAAATATAAGTTCTACGTTGTACCTGAAGTCAATGTCGTCTTGTGAAAATTATAGACCTACACATTTTTATCCTGTATTGGAACATCTCTACATAAAGTGTAGCTTACAAGAATATTTTTAATATATTTGAAGCTAAAATAACATAAAAATGTGAAACTACATTTGAACGTGCTCCTTATTTAATTGTACATTATTTGCATGTCATGTTTTACATAAAAATACTGTATGGTTGGATTATTTCGCAGAGATTTCTGAATGTCTAACAGGTGGTATTTAATCCCTTTTGAAACAATACCTGATGAAAAAATAGACAGTTTAACAATCGCAAAATCAAGATTACATCAAACAAAACATTACAAAAAAGTGAAAAGATTTTTACTAAATTTAACAAGTTTATGTTTCAAATAAAATAAGTTGTACTGAATTGTACTCGCAAACTTAAGTTAATGTGATATAATTTGAACCATGTGAAAGCTGGTCCAGATGTTCATTCAAACGTTGCCTAAAAGGCCTATTTCTCATATACTGGAATCTAATTCAGGGGAGATACGTTAAATGGTTCACTACTTTATTCAGGAGCTTCTGCGGCTGTTTTTTCTTATACGGGCTACAATATGTGATTTAGTGAACTTCAGTTATAAATGATTGATTAGAACACAATGTTTTGGACATTAATAGCCAAAGATTTTGGGACCCTAACTTTCTACGAATTTCTATCTTTTAAATATCAAGTGGAAATTGAATATATAAAACAATCTTTAGATATATGCTTATTTTCTGTGATGGTACAGTGGATGGTATCTGTGAAGATTTGCCACTAGGAGACATTATCATTGCTTGGAATGTTGGTTCATGTCCTAATTATGACTCGGAAAGGTTAGGAACAACTTCCACTGGATGGAGAGATCAGAATCGTCTGATCGTCGAAGAAGTCGACGTTAGAAAAACAGGTATTAAAGACTGTTATATGATAAGTAAGATCATTGTGTTTAATTTATTAATATAAAGTATATCCAAAGTCACGTGTCACCACGAAAATCGTATGACATTAGTAACGTCTTAGTGGGAAAATGATAAAAGTTTAAGCGTGAGTGACATAATACCTAACAGGTTTCAAAATTTCAATTTCAGGAAAGTTATTGTTTCAAAATTCATTCATGTAATTCTCCTTTGCCGAAATGGATGAGTGTAACTGAATCATGCACACCGCTCATCCAAATATGAACATTATAATTATCTCTTATGCATTGATTACCCGCTGGGACCACAGTCGGCTATAGGGAACTTATAACGGAGATATGCAAAACGACACTTTCAAAAATTCTGAAACTTGATATCCTGTTAGGTATTAACATTCACGCTGATGAAAACTATTTTAAGTCTTTCGCAAAATTAAACCTTTTTAAAACTAGCATGTGCTGTAACACGGGAGCGTTATTTCAAATTGCGCTGTTTAATAGATCTGATGTTCATTTATTATCAAAATAAACGTTAATCTGACATCTTCTCGCCATTAAAAGCGAATACTTGATTGTTTCCGGATCCTTCACTTTATTTTAAGCAAAATATTTTATTTAGCTTTAGAATTATTGTACAGTATAACATAAAAAACGGACTTTGAAGAACGTTTTTTTTATCTGTTCAATTTAATGACGATACCTTTTGCTGATTAAATACTGCAAACTAAAGACGCTACATATACTCAGTGTACAAAGATTCTGTAGCATGTATCGCATTACAACTTGTAATGATTTTTGCACTCTTGCTTTGTGTAGCCGAAGATCATCTTTCTTCTTGTCCTACTTGCTCAAATTTAAACCTCAAACATGACGTATCTGCGTGGACAGATACTGCAAATTCAGGCCTGACAAATGTTCATGTAAGTTTAAAGTTAAACATTTTCTAAACAATTTTGTTTTATCGTTTTAGTCGTAAACCCCATTAAGAATAACTTTTGAAACTGTTGTATTGAAATGTTTCCTTCTGCTTCAGTGTCAGAAACATATAAAGCCTCATCGTGATAAAGCAAGGAAGCGCTGTATATGATATACGCTACATCTCGACTATAAAAGGCAGGTTCATAGGTCAATTATCAGCCAGAAAACAATCACATGTCGTAAAGTCTGTAAACGACACCCATTAATATTGTTGCATTTTCCCACATTTTCGATTTAGACATTTAGTGATCATTTTAGCCGGGAATTTTATTCAAACATCTGAATATATATTTTGTTAAATTTGGAAAAAATCAACGCTATATCACTCATTCATTTATTGATGATATGCAACAAAAGACTACATCCATCTCTGAAACCCTAGATAAAACCACAGCTGAGTTGATAGATTTGAAAAGTATGTTTAACACTCTAAAGTCTCACTGCGAGAAGCTTGAAAACCATTCAC
>JAOXYB010062401.1:0-10555 GCA_028565635.1 Phoronis ovalis
ACGATCATCTACGGATATTTTTCCGGAATTCCCATATTCGTACACCCCCTTTACGCATTTATTATAGTTTCCGAGAACTCGTACACCAAAATTAGAAAAAATAATTACTATTTTTTTGTACGAATTTGAGAAGAATTACCGTACTAGTACTACTACCACTTTGAAGATGTTGATTACTACATTGACCTGGATATAACAAAGGCTTAGCCTTAGTGTCCAGATATCCATATAAAATAATCCGAATATGTTAATACAAGTTCAAGGAACAAAGTGGTCCTGGCTTTATGACCTCAGAAGGGTGGTAGGGTAGTACTTAATAAGGATTTTGAAGCCAGGGGAAGGACTAATAAAAAGTAATAAGGACTAGTATTAGTAAGAACAAAAGAAGACTTGATTGAACACTGGAGAACCCTGCTAACGGACTGTTAATTACATACAGATTAAAATGTTTGAGTACCTTAAGTGCCATGGTAACTTTCCATTTATTCCAATACCTCTGTTGTTACACGCCGCGACAATAATACACACTTTCGGAGACGACATTGTATCCTCTGAAATGCTACTCACTAGTTTCCCGCTTTGTGAGTTACTTTATAATCTTCCGAAGCCAAAGAGCTTGTTGTTTCCTTGTCGTAAACGTTTCGATAAATGAATCCCATAATGTATAAACCTTTTAAGGAAGTTAGCAGAATAACTAAATAAATCTACTTGTAATAAATTAATAAAATGATTTCGCATTCGACTAGGCTATATTATAAATGTATGTCGTGATTACAAACGTAAACTGCACCAGACATGCGCAAAGCACGGTAATCGCTGAGCTGTTTGTCTCGAGTTTTTATTTTAATTTTGTAATTAAATAGATTGAAGTATATTCAAGAAATCGATGGCCTACAGAGGTCGTGGACGAGGTGGCTCTTACAGACCATATGAAGAAGACAGATTAGGTCCGAGAGGGGGAGAAGAAGGACTTCGCATTACAATACCAAATGCTGATGACCACGGCCATGCCGGCGGTCGAATGTCGCCGCAGCGAGGTCGTGGATTTGGCGATTGTCGCGGTGATCCAAGATCTATGCAGTTCGGAATAGATAGGGTGAGACTATTTATTTCGACAAATATAACTGATGGTCATTTAAGCCATGATGGTAGCAAGATAATAAGTAGCTGCATGCACCAAAAGTGATGGTGAAGTTATATTAAAAGCGATAGTGCAGAAAACCTGACGACAACTAACAGCCTTCTGTCAACGTTTAATTTCAGTTCGAACCATACGACAATTTGTAATCTTAAGCTAATTATTGCTTTTATAATTTAGTGTTTTCTTACTTTTTACTTGTTAAATGTCAATTTAATAGACACTTGCTCTCAGTATGACACTTTTGTATTTATAAAACAGAGCCCGGGGTTCTGAACTTAAATCACTGGATGGCATGTACACATCTTTGTAAACAAAAATGAGTAAAGAGTTATTTTTAATAACAAAGCAAGGTAATGTGCACAATTAGGGTTAAATGTTTTGCTCAAATATGTAAAATAGTTACCTTATTTGATTATCTGTATGCATATTAGGGGTGATATCCGTAGATGATCGTATTTATTTTAATTCAAATACAACATTGGCAAGTATAACTAATATTTATTTTAGTTGGTGAAATGGGGTCAAATTTTAAAAATGGAAAAGTCCATTCAGCCTTTTTCACCAGTTAATATCTTGAGTCAGAACCCAGGGAACAGAGACCCAGGAGAGTGACAGAGATTGAAATCACTAATTGCTAGTATTATCCTTATGTATGCACTTATAGAATTTGAATACTATAGTGTGAGTTAAACACAGGTATAGTTGTCTTGAACAAAATTAATCCCAACTTATTTTTTTTGAAAATGTATTTACAGGATGACAGGCAAGATCGACCTTATGGAGGTAGTGATTCTATTCGGGTCACTGTTGGAAATGAAACCTTCTATGATCGCCCAAAAGATCCACCACAGAGAAGGTTAGGCCCCCCTGTGTCCGAATTTGGCGACAGATTTCCAGATACCTCTAGTAGAGACAGTTGGGGCTCTAGAGATCGCGAAAATGCATATAAAGAAGATTTTAGGTCAGGGAGAGACTGGGATAGTCGAAGAGAGAGATCTCCACAAAAAGAATGGTCTAGAGAGAAAAGAGATCCTATTTTTGATGATAGCTATTTTAAGAAAGACCAAGATCCATTTTACAGAAAAGATGAACATCTGTTTAGTGAAACAGAACCAAGATTTGATACTAAACGAGAATTGTCACAGGGTAGTGGCAGTGGAAGATTCCCATTTGGGCGAGATTTTGATCCATTTGATCATAATCAAAGTCAAGTAGAAGTAAAACAGCCTCCATCAGCAAATGTGAAGCCATTAAAATCTGCATTAAAATCCATTTTGAAGAAAGCTACAGATCTCATGCATTCACCAGGGGTGCAACTTATGGATTATGGACATGGCTCGAAGGAGAGAACAAATCAGCCTGTTGTGAAAGCACCAGCCCAGCAAGCCCAGGACATGGAAATTGAGGATGAAGATAAATTCCTGTATGGTGATAATGAAGAAGAGAAAATCCCTATGTCACATAACAGTAAGAATTCAGGTATTGATTTATCATTTGTGAGTAGAAGTAAAGAGGCAGAAAACTTTTTGCAAACATTTCCTATCCCCATTCCAGGGAGGGAACCTGTATTTCAACAAGAAAAACATTTGTGGGAGGATTCCAGAAGCAAGTCTCGTTTGCTACCAGAAAGGCCCATTCATGGGAGGGAACCAGCTCAAGACGAGAAAAACATGTGGGACATCTCTGGAACCCAGTCTCACTTGCAGCCAGAAAAATCACTGCAAATGCCGGTTGAAGCTAAAAAAGAAGAGACAGCCCTGCCAAATGATCCTACCATTGCAAACATCCTTAAATCAATTGGTTTTGATTTTGAAATGTCTCGTAAAATGCAAGAAAGGGCTAAGCAAGATCAGGTAGAACAAGAGCGTTTACGAGCAGCAAAAAAGACGAAGAAGGCACCAGTAAGACCTGCTGTTCCAGATTCTAGTAGCTTTGGAATTGATATGAGTGCCTCTTTCTTAGGTGGTGGATTAACAACCCTGGATTTGAAGTCAGCTTTGGGTAAAGAAAAAGCTGAAGAGCCAAGATCTTCATCTTACGATTATTCCAGAGATGAGCAATCTTTATACAGAAATGGTGCCTTTTCCTCTTCATATGATAACCGAAGATCTAGTCTAGAACATGATAGATTGTCAGAGTCCCTGGAACGAGAAACTAATAGAGAAATACGCCAGTCTCCATATGAAGGTAACAGAGACAGACATCAGGGTCCATATGAGGCTAGCAGAGAGGTACGACAATCTCCACATGAAGGTAACAGAGAAAGACGACGGTCTAAGTATGAAAGTGAAAACATTCCTTCAAGACCAAGTCACGCAACTAATGTGGATGAATTTTTGCGTTTAATTGCTGCTAAGAACAAGGCGACAGACAGACAATCTTCTGAGAGATACTCTCAGCAACTGCCAGTGGAAAGGCAGCAACATGAGTTTGATGAGAACAGAGCTGTAAAACTAGGACAACCGTCAGTTGAAAGATATGAGCAGTACACTAGTTCTACACACCGTGAACCTAGTCATGAGAGATTTGATATAGAAACAGATAGGTACAAGCAGCCATCTCCATATGAAGCACGTCCAGTTTCTGACCTTAGGCAAGTTTTGCCGGAGAATTTTGAACAACGACTAGCAGCAGACAGATCAATATCATCATCAGAAAGATATCAAGCACAACAAGCTTCTGGAAGATATGACCCTCGACCATCTTCTGATCTCCATCTTACGGATGAACCTCTTCCGCCAGGAATGGAACATTTATATGGTGTTCAACATTCCCGTAGCAATGTAACACTTATGAACAAAGAACCTAGTCCTAGGGATAAAGCAAAACTAGATGTATGGAAACGGTTATCAGGAGGTAGCCAAGCACCTGAAGAAGCTATTAAGCTTGAAATAAGTGTTGATAGGAAGTCTAACCGTACAGTTCTTCCACCGAAGCAGCAAGAAGAAGCAGAAATAAGACGAGTTATACATGTTGAGAAGAAACCAGTTCCTACACTTACACCACAAGATAAAGTAAAATTCCGTAGAGAAATGGAGGAGAGAAAGAAACGGCTCTCTGTCTTAGAGAAAGAAATGGAAAGATTAAGAAAACAACAAAATGAATTGATGCGTAAAAAACAACGACAAAAAGATGGACATAAAGATCCATTATTGGTGGAAAATAGTAAACTGCAAGACGAAATTGCAAAACAGATTTCACTTTTAAGAAAAGCTGCAGAAGTTAATGAGAAAATGCTGGGTAGCAGTTCAAGCAAAGGTAAAGATCAAGCCAAAGATGCTAAAGACGAAGGAAAGTTGGATCATAGTAAAAGGAGTCAGGACAGAAGAAAAGACACTAAAGAAAGAGAGTCCAGAGATAAGGATCGAAATAGTCCTAGAAGGGAATCGAAAGATAGAAGCGATGATAAGGATAAGCAGAAGGTAGTACACATTATTATTTTTAATTAGGCGAGGCCAAAAAAAACTTGTTTAACGGGCGCAACTACTTCAAATTTTGGTGTTTTCACTTTTATTTGTTTTTAAATTTGTTTAACGGCCCGACTGCTTCCAATTTGGCATTTTAAATTTTTTTGATTTGTAAAAAAATAAGAAAACACGAAAACCCAAATTCTAGTGGTGTTGTCTGATTCAAAATATGTTTTCTTTTCTTTTAAAACTAAAAAATAGCAGTTCCGACTCGGTTTTTAGGGGCTTTCACCCGTTTAATCTCTTTTTTTTTTAAATTAAAAATGGAAATAAAAACTTTTGCCCATTACATAACTTTTGTTTTTTGCTGTGGCCTTAAGAATATTCACTGTTTGTGAACTTGCATGCACATGTCACTATAATAAAGATGTTTGATTTTGAAATATTGCCATTAGAAGCTGCAAAACATTTTGAATTTTGCTTTACTAAGAAATAAGTTAATTCTTGAGCTTAAAAATAATTGTTTGTTTCCTATGTACTGATTGTTTGTTTGACACCAAGTGAGTTTAATAAGCTATATTGTTTCTATTCCATGATATGTGATGTTTTTTTTTAGGAGCAAAGTAGCAGCAAATCTGGGGCGCACAGTAATAGACCGGGAATCAATTTTAAATGGAATATCAATTATGAGTATTTTGATCCCGGCAATCATTGGTGTAAAGAATGTAACATCATCTTAACAAACATTTACGATCTTTTTCAACATCTCCATTCTAAAAAACACCAGTCGGTAAGTTTAATGTCGTCATAGTTATGTGAAGTATTTTATTAAACTTTTCTTTAAAGTTTCTTTGTTGCAGGTATTGGATTAGAATTAAACCAAATCAAAAATAAAAGGAGTAGGGTGCATACCATTTACATGCAATACGAAGGTGTAAAATAATGTGGTAAAATAAGCATTTGTTTCTTACCAATTGTTTTCTGTGTTCCATACCTTCCTGAGCAATACGTAGTTCTTTGAGTTCTGCGAAATTACTGGAGGCTTGTGTACTTATAACGATGTTGATTGTCGGGGACATTGATATTCTGGCTTCAAACACAAGTTAAAATAATATGAAATACTTGTTTTTAACTATAAGGCTTATAAAATTTAAATTTGTTTGCATAATAATTTTGCCATTAGCATACTGTGAAATGGTTTGATATGTATCCTTTAGCTTTTCATTTTGCTCTGTGTTTAAGTTTCATATAAGTCATTTACTTTGTAGAGCATCAACCAATATGATCGTCCATGGATGCCAGAAGCTTTAAAAAATCCAGAGAAAATAAAACCCAAGAAAGGACAACATGTTGTCTCAACCATGAGAGGTATTGCTTAATGTGGGATGCTTAGTGGGATACAGTTTACTACCTTTACTGCATGCTATGTGCTATGATTTGTAGTAAACTTGTCTCCCTGAAGTAAGTTTTGTCAGAGACTGAAGAAGTTCGGTGAAAAGTTGCTCCAAGTTGAATTAAAGCGGGAATATCATTGATATGTTGTACACCCTCGATAAAACCATTAGTACATGTCAATCTGGAAATCGACAGGAAAAACGATGCAACTTTTGATTGTAATAGCCTTCCCTTTGGGTCTCTTATTATTTTTTAATATGTGAACATCACCAGTGATTGCAAATCAAAGAAACGTGATGAAAGTAAAAAGTGTTACATTTGTGGCCATTATCAACTGCAATTTTCTAAATATTTCTGGCTTAAGATTAATTTAAACATATGCATCTGTTGTAGGTGTTGAGTTTATGATGGGTGTGAAAGCTTTCTACTGCCGTCTTTGTGAAACATATGCTGGAGATTCTACTTGTGCGGAGGAACATTTGAAAACACACGAACATAATGAGAAATATAGGGTTGGTTTTTTGGGTTTTTGCTTTTCGTCTGCATTGTCACTATCTACTAAACCATAGCATCTATAATTGGATAACGTTAGTAAATATCACTTTATTAGTGGCACATAAACATAGTAAAGTAATCATAGCATCTTATCTGATGTCGTGTAAGTTTTGGATATAGAGTGCTGATTGTATCTTTGTTGGCTGGCGTGTTGTAACAAGTGACACTTCCATCATTCTTCTTTGAACTAGAAGGTACTACAGTGTATCTAATACATTTATCATTGATCTTCTTTCTATTTCCAGAAATACGTAGAAGAAAATCCAGTTTATGAAAAGCGTTTTAATCTTGACAAAGCTGCTGGAGTGGCATCCCAAAGAGCAGAAGAATGTGTAGCAAAAAGAAAGGCAGATGACAAAAAAGCTGCAATAGGCAATACCAAGAAGGCACGATGGTTAGATGACAGTGATGACGATGATGATAGTGATGGCGGTAAAGAAATGAAAGACAAAGGTTGGAGTGGATACATGGGACGTGGCAAGATGAAGCCGACACAGAAACAGAGTCTTTTTGAGTCTAATACAAAGAATTCTAAACCAACTGATGCAAATAGCAATACAACTAAAGCTGAAAACAATAAAGATAAGAAAGAAGAACAGCCACCAAGTAGATTTGGTTTCAAACTGACTAGCAAATCTAAAGCTAAGCAACCAATGTCCACCAGCTGGGGAGCAGTTACTAAAGGAACATCTAGGCCAACAAACAGCCTTTCAAACGCAAATGTAAAAACTATATCTGTTCCCATTGTTGGACCTGCATTTCCTCTTCGGAAATCAAAATCAGGTTTACAGCCTGCTAAAGTTACGGTAGAACCTGTAACACCAAAAGAAGAGGGTCCTGCGACGTTAGACATGTTTTTATCAATTGCTGGTGCATCAGCAAGTGATGCCATATCTAAGTCTCTGCCTGTTGTGAAAGAAATAACTCCAAAATCCATTTTGAAAATGCCGAAAGTTGAAGCTAAAGACATTGTTACAGCATTTAGTGGTACTCCAAATACTGATTCTGAAAAGAACAAAATTGTTAACGTCTTGCCAGGGGACATACCATTGCCCGTGTCTGCTCCATTACCTGACCAAAAACAACCCACTGAGGAAACAGATGTTAAAAGTGAAAAGGTAGATGCAACAATTGAAACTACAAACACTGATTTGAAAAGCAAAACTGATACACCAGAGGATTTGAAATTATTAGGGATTGATCCTGCTTCTGCAAAACCTAAAATTGAACCAACGCAGCCTCCCTCTTTGACAGAAGGACCAACATCTTCTGATGCTGTTGGTGATCAAAGTGATGAAGGGAAAAAAAAGGAAGAGGAGTTTGATGGTAAGATGGCAATTTCAAAGTATTTTGTGCATCAATCAATTTCAGTCCTTTTCATCGCTTAAAATGCTGATCCTGGATATTAAGCATAGAATTAATTTATTGACTGTAGAACGTAACGTAAATTTTTGTTAATTGTCTATGCATAAGTTGAATGTCTGTAATGTACGGATATTAAAATATTTGAAATAGCCCACAGTCGAAATTCATTGAGCAGTTCGCCATTCTTAATCAGTAATAAGTATAACAGAGTTTTGATAGTTTCTGTTTTGTTGCTTATTGTTTGAAAAAGGCACAACTGCTTTTGCTCACACCTGAAAAATTTAATGTTTTTTTTTTGTTAAAAACAAGTTTACTGCTCAACTTCTGCTAGTTTCCATTTCCATAATTTGACTACCTTAATATTTACACAAAATTAAGCTATTGGTTTTGAATGAGTTGAGAGATATACTTGGAATTATCTGATATTCAGTCATTTGTTCATGAGTTATCTTGTCCTTCACCCGAGTAACATATTACTCTATGCGTTGTTGCTGCTTATCCTATCCTTCTAGGATATGCAGCTTTGTTATAGCCTTTGGCGTGACAATGTAAACAAAGAACAAGTTGTAGGAATTTACCTTTTTTTAGCTAATAATAATTGTTAAATGATCAAGAAACTATGAGGCTATTAAATAGAAAGGTAAATGTTCGTAATGTGATTCGCAATTGTGACGTGTAGTTTTGAAGAAATATGCCATTAACAATATTTTGGTAAATGTATCATTAGTTCTTTTTAATTAGCGCGTTTTTTTTGTAAATATTGTGTGTGTGTAAGGAACGTATTATTTTTAAGGTACCAAATTTTCTCTAATAATCACCTCGTTTAATAATCGCCCCCCCCCTCTCTAATAGTCGCCCCCCCGGGTGGCAATTTGACTTGAAGACCCATCTGAATTAATACGAGATAATTACATTTTAATTCATTATTATGTGTAGCTGATTAGCTCTTTAGGGCTGTTCCGCTTTCAATTGTACGGGGGGGCGGCGGCAGTTGAATAGAAATAATACGCATAGTGGGTATCGTACTTAAATACATATTATAGGTGGTGGGGTGGAAAAATAAATCCACTTGACGGGTGGTTGGTATAAAGGTATAAAGTTCAGGTCATCCTAATTATATACATGGGTGATCTTACTTACCATACGATTATTTTGTGCTCTTAATAAACGAAATGGATTGTTATCTAAACTATTTTAAAACTCAAATCACTAAGAGAATATACAAAGATAGTTGTCGAAATTCTTGGAAAATATGAAATGACGTCATTAATGGGCATGCACAGACAGATGTTTGTCTGCTCCATATCCTGCTTTTGGTGTACATGTGTTTCGGCAAGTGAGGCTTTAATATTACATTTGAAGTTGATTTAAACTGCATTGATAATTTCCGAGTTAAATTGGAATGCCTTACAGACTTTTGGCGTATTGTCGTCAATCGACAAGGTTTTGAATAAATATAATTGATAGATTAGGTAGAAATACTCCCTTGTTTTAGGGCTGTCTATTGTCATTGTGAGACTTTCAATATATTTAATAATACAGAATTAATCGCGACCATTATCTCTCGTTGTTGTCAATTGTTGGCTAAGTTTTAGAGCAATCGCAGATTTTAATCAACTTTAGAATAAAATTTAAGTTGATATATTAACGGAAATTACCACATCGCAACGATCTCGTGTGGGTGGGGGGGGGGGGTTGCACTTGAGAAATTAAAAAAAAAATTCTGGGTAGTGGGGGTCCATTTTAATTTTAAATTCCAGGTGGTGGGTGCCAGAATAAAATTTGTATTCTGGGTGGTGGGTCTGAAAAAAAAGTGCCTTCCGCCCCTCCCATACAATTTAAGGCGGAACAGCCCTTATTGGGTTTTAAGGAAATATGGTATTATCTTTAATAAGTGTTTTGGCTAGCAAAACAAACTTCGAATCACCTCCATGTAATAATATTTCCAATGGAATTTCTATGCCGAGTACAGCAGAAGGTGATTTACGCTTCTTGCCGATGACTTGCACAATGATTGTAATTCCATTTTGTTTAAGCCTTCATTGAGAAGGTACATGTAATTAAAGTTAGATCACTATGTAGTCCTTGATTTTGCTCTGCCGTTGCCTGCCTAGTCTGATGCAAGAGTACATCTGGATCTAATATTTGTTTAAAAAAACAATGGCTCGTGTTTTTTTGCTTAAAAAATTGTTGAATCAGCAACATTTTTAGAATGTGCTATAAAAACAAAATATGTAGTTATCTTGTCATAGGCATTTCAGCTTTCTTCATGAACAGGTTTCTAATAGGGATAACTGTACTGCTTATATTGCAGGCATTAATGTCAAGCCAGGGATAAAATTTTATAAGGCAATTGAAATTACCTTGGGTCAGTTAAAGGATAAGTCTCAATATGAAGACATTACAGTATTTTAAACCTTGAACTAATAATTATCTGGATTATATGGAATCCAACGTTTGGATATCTTTTTAAGGTTTACAAGTTTTCTGCTTAGATCCTCATATTTGAGGAAGTGCTTATATTTTGTTAAATAAAGATTCTACTCAAGACATGGTAGGATGTTTTTGCTGCTAAAGCTATGGTATCGGCTGGGCAGTGGTCTAGAGCCATATGTTTAATATTAAGTAATTGTCCTTTTATAGGTAATAATAATTGTTTCAGGATTAAAAAAGGTTAGGCAATAGGAAGATG
>JAOXYB010062412.1:0-10555 GCA_028565635.1 Phoronis ovalis
CTAAAATGTATGTTGCAAGTCAATATTTGAGCAGCTTGTAAAAGAGTGTTTTGTAAGAACAGATTAAAACTCCTCATCTGGAGTACAAAATTCTTTTGTTCCAAGCCAGCTGGTATCTCAGTCAGAACAGATATTTTTAAGAACAGGTCCACTGCGTGCCCTTGACCTGAGTAAACTGAATAGCACTCCAAACGTAGTTATGGCTTCCAATCACAAATTGGAAGTCATAAACTTGCTGCATCGCTTTTCCAATTCTCACAGCCTTGCGCGGTTCGGTACCGACAATGCTTCTTGTGTGATTTGATCCTTTGCGTGGCACCGTGCCAACAATGCTTTTAGGGTAGTTCATAATGGCCCGCGCAAAGCATTATTAGAATAGTGTTCCATCATACTAATTATAAACCACAACACATCATATCAGATTAGGGTGTCACCAGGTGAGCAACATGATCTGCATAGCAGAAAAAATGACTTAGTTGGGAGAGCGTTAGGCTGAAGATCTAAAGTCAGTCGTTCAATCTTGGTTTTTGTCAACTTTTTTTCAAAGCACATTACATTTTTACTTTTTTATTCTTCTGTATATGCTTTGAATCCAAAATGGCCGCCATGTCAAAAAGTTTGTTTTGGAAGTCATATATACTTCAGTTGATGTCGCCGTGCGACACTACACGATTAATTTTTGTCATTTCTGTTTCTGCTTACCTTTTATCCATTTGTACACCTTTTGCACCATTTTTTCTTGTTTGAATTAGTTGAAACTCTGAAATACCTTTTTCTGAAATCAAAAATTGTAATTTATTACTTAATTTGCCAAAACTAAGTGTTTTTGGATTACCTTGGGCCGATGCTGAACGCAAAAAGTATCTGGACTCGTTTAGTAGCTCCCAGTAAAAATAAATAGAAACTAAATTTCCATAAAAGTACTTACCTATTTTTTGTAAACAATCTTCTGTTTCAGTCGCTTTTAGTCGACATAGCAAATGACCAATGGTTTCTAATGGCACAACTGGTTTTGCTGTAATTATAAATATAGTGATATCAAAGTTTAAAACACTGAAATGCATTTCTAAACTGTTCACGGGGTTGTTTTCAAACAGTCGATGTTCAATGTTGAAGCGGTTGCAAAGCTAGGAGAAGCCAGCAAGAAAAATCAGCTAAAGATATTTATATTCTAAATAATAATGCGTCAATGAAAGCACGTAATTATTATTCATGTATAGCTCGTGTTTTAAGTTAATATTTTTTTTCATTGCCAGTCCTGCTTCTTTTTCTTAATCTAAATAAATATTTTCAAAATTGCGATTCTCATAAGAGACCTTTTGGATGACCGTAAACAAAATCTCACTCGACTAAGTAATTATGCCTTTTCTATAGACTTCACAACTAGTAGGGTATATTGTGAATTTCACGAAATTTGGATCGCTAATTTTTTCAAGTATACCGAACTGCATGATTTTAAGGCCATGTAAAATATTTTACTTGTGAGAATATGCTTTAATATTATCACATTGTGAAACTAGCATTCGAGTTTAATAGTACACTACTATAAATCATACTGGAAACTGAAGAAATAGAACTTGTAATGAATGCACCATCGAGCAACTTAAATATGAAAATTGAAAATTTCCATCATAAGCTGCTCCCAAAGCATTTACATTTGGGTCTAGTACACGTAAACGTCTGTTCAGGTTGTTGTCTGGGGTTGCTAAGGATTTCAGATCTAAAGTACAATTTAATTCAATCAGATGCAAATCATCATCAACCTAGATTTGATTTTTTAGGTTAATGTACGCTTTGATTCTATTGTCAATTTATATAATTAATTGTATTTAAAATTATGGATTTTTTAATTTAGTTCCGTCAGGATACAAATGTGTTTTGTATGCAATTAAAGAAATCATTTTGAGTATTCATTTTCAGTTCATACAGTTGCTGATTTAATAAGGTAGAAAATAGCACTTTCTGAGTAAGAGAGTTTGGATCAATCATCCCATTGAGTACCACCCTCGCAAATGTAAACATGGTAAAAATATGTAGCAATATAACCAATTCAATGACCGCATAAATGCTATTTTTAATTCAGGTATAGACTGTAATTATCCCTGCAATAACGCATGAGATCATCAAAATCAAAGACTTTATCAGCACATCATATGAATTGTGATCGAAACTTGAAGAGCGATATAGGGCTTTATATTGCACTATTACGCGTATCTTGCATGCAGACATATGTTTGCTTTAAATCCCAATCGTATTAAATAGTTTTAAACATGATGTTACAAGCTATACAATGCTCCACTTCGTAACCAGGATTTTCAGTATGTCAGATGACTTTCAGCATTTTTGAGATTAGCAAGATTTTGCATATAATCGTGACTTTTGATGTTTCATTCGAAGACAAAAAAGTAACGATGATATTTTATACAAATTAATTTCCGCGATATAAGAATACACTATCGCACTTTACTTTCATACAACATTCGTTTTATCGCACTTGCTAGCTAAGCCATTTGACAGACCTTACGCAATCTACAAATCTAATTATAAATGTTCACGTGTTTGAAAAATTGTTTAGAAATTAAATTAGATTAATCCCTCAAACCTTATTGCCCATTTTAAAATAAATTAAAATTAATTTGCAATATTTACTCACTGTGTGATTTCAATAGTAAGCGATAACATATTTTAAGAAAAAGTAACAAAAATATTTGAACTCTGACTAAAATAATTAAAAAATTACATAATAGTCTGAATTTGTTCCCATATGAATAAATACTTTTTAATAAATGTCACTTGTATTTTAATGAAGGCAATTTATTACCCATAACATCAAGTAATTTAATTAAACAACACTAGTCTCAAAAAGAAATAAGAAAATAATAATTAAATCCCGTTCTCAAGGAAACCTATAAATTAATCATTGCATTTCTCAGAATTGTCCGAAATGTATTCTTTCTACATTTCACCTTAATATTAAAACCATAAATATTTTTCTATGAAATTATTGCTATTGCTTTAATTGATTAGCTAGGCAAATTGCAATCACACTTGACAAATCAATTTTTTAAATTTTGATTATTAATTTATATCTGATTTGACAAGGACAACGGGTAACTAGGAAAATAATCAACAAACAAGTGAACCCACGGGTCTTAATGGATACTATTTGCGTTATAGCTGATTTGATAACCAATATCTGAGGCACTATGCTGGAGGCACGAACACGCACAAACCAGCTTCGTATTGTCCTTCAAATGGAACATGAGTTTTACATTAATTATTAAAAAGCGACTTTAGATTCTAATACGAACTAGTGATGCCATGTCACACGAGTCTCTTGACCTTATTTAGTTTTATTTTTGTACATTATCATATATTACCTGTATATGTACTTTTAAATTTTAAAGTAAAAGTTATATCATTATACACATTAGGCGAAATATCTTACATAAAATAATTTGCAAGACTCGTTAATGTTAATTGAGTTTATGCAGTAGAGATAGTATCTCCGTCTACATGTAACATCCAATTAAAGTACGTGCCATGCACGAGACATAGAACCCCGACGGATAGAACGGCGTTTATATAAGATTCTCTTGGAGAAGCCTATGTAAAAGATCGATTGCAAAACTGAATGTACCATTTGACCAGAATAAAGAAATGTTAGAATGTAAAACTTTCTGATCCACAGGGCATGATCGTTCCCTAACATCAAAAAGGATTTCTAGTAAAATTACCGCCTTATTTAGCAGAAACGCGACGCTTTTTGAATGAAAAATGGACTCTTTTTGAAAAGTGAGAAACATAACACATTCGAGGATCATTTTCTTGAAAAGCAGGAAGTATGAATTTGAAGACATATGTAAACATCAGAGCTATTCAATGACTGTACACAGTAATCTGATATTTTTTCATTTCGAGGGTGGTGTTATCGAATTTTCAGAAAGTTACATACACGTTTCTAACAGGTTTTGGCATAATCACAAAACTTTACTCTAACCTACGTTAGTCCTAGATGTACACGTACGGGTCAATTCGAAAAAGTATTTTCGTAATTAATAGTCCTCATCCAATTTCGAAATTAACCCCCTCTTTCTCCGCTGCCGATGTTACACTAGAGTGCCAAAGACAGGTTTGCGACAGACTACAAAAATGTTGTCATAATAAGTTGTCATAATATTGTGCTCATTCCAGTTTGTTAAAATTCAAAGTTATTCACCAAAATGTAACTTCTCTCAGTAAAAAATAATGCATTTGAACTTTCATGTGTTTACATAATCTTACCTGATAATTGGTGAAAAATAGCTGAAAGCAGGAATAATACACTAACTGAGCTCTTCCAAGCCATTTTGTCGTCTGGTAACGTTTCTCAAACCTTGATTGATTTTTCACACTTAATTAATAGTTATCTTCTTTGACGTTGTTTTTATAATTGGTTAAATTTAGTCATTCAATAATTTATTCATTCTACAATGAAAAATAATCACTGTGCATTTTTCTTATCTAACTGTATCTTTGTAATATTTCTGTATTGTTTTTTCCAGCAATCAATCACATTGTTTTTGGAGTATAATTGTTATCATTATTACGAGCTAAATTTATTATTTGAATATAAATGGACTAGAACATAAAAGTTTCACAAGAAATTCTCGTAAACAATCATCATGGGATATTTTTTTTAAGATTTCTATAAAAAAATAATATTCACCAGTTAATATCAGTATGGCGTTTCGTCTCGAGGTTTTTTCTGAAAGACATGAATAACTTTTTTAAGACATTAAACGTTTATTTATGTTAAAACATAGTTACGAAAATTTTTATTAATGTTAAAACATGGTAACGAAAAAAGAAACTTCATGTATAAAACATATTTATCCTACCAGACCTTATGAGACACTGGTCTTATAGATAAAATGGTAACGATTCTACCAAAATTTGTCGATTATCACACATTCTTGATACCAACCATGTGTTTTGAAACGTTGTTTTCCTAAACCCACAATTTTAAATTCCAATTACGTCGTATGCATTACAACAGAGATGTACCTTCAAAATACCAGATTTCTAGTTCCAAATGATGCATGTCCTGTGTCGTCAAGACATTTATATCAATATGACTCATATAGATTAAATTTTAATTTTAACCCCACTATCACATTAAGCGCTGCTGATATTAATTTCGTTTCTCAAATTTCACTTTTTTATTATACTTTGCGTTTTAATGATTATTATAATAATACGTTATTTTACGTTATGATAACACTGTTTTTATATTGAATAGAAAACGGTAAAAAACAAGCACTATGCAGTTTTTCAAGCACTCTCGTTGTCAAATCAATACGTACATCTAGCTAATACAGTCCCACTTATATCGACTTGGACAATCCTGTGTATACCAAATGTTGACTGCATGTATACGTCACAAACATCAGTACTTTGTCCAAGGGTTCCTTTTTAAAATGATCATCAATATCGGAGAATAAATTTCAGCATAGTACATCCCACTAGTCTCCTATGTCACCCTGTTATTTTAAATGTTATATATATATATATTACAGTATTTTACTAGAATTTCAGATTTTTTAAAAATCTTTGTTTCTTGGAAAAATTCCTGTTTTGAAAATTCCTATTATAACCGGGTATTATATTTTCCCAATTGTTGAAGGTAGGCATCATAAGTAAGAAAATCGAGAATCCTCACATGTAGCAAAAAATTCGATATTTATCATATCTATCTGAAATGATATATTCACAGGCGATCATAAATATATCTAGTTTTAGTAAATAATTAAGAAATTTTAATAGTTTATCCACTTTATGATCAGCTACGTAAACAATATATTTAAAAATCCATCCCCTTTACTGTATTTACAAGCCAAAAACTTGAAAACTTGAAAATATCAATTACTTTTCTGAACTAGATGGGTTGACCGTATGAAAAACCCAACCCTTTCCTGGAATAAATATTGAAAATGTGAAAAACACACCCCTGTATTGACGACTTACTGAATATATCCCGGGAATATATATTCAAGAACATTATTTGTCTCATGTTGTTATTATCGCAAATAAAGGTTTCCAGTTGAAAACAATAATTACAGGCTGCATGAACAATGTAGAGTCTAACAAGAGGAAACCTTTTAAAATTAATAATATAATTAAAGGAAATTAATTAATGAAACTTGACTGATTTTATACGAATATTTTCGAATAACGAAATAATGGTATTGCAGCTTTATTAGAAACTGAAACATAACCGTCACAAGCGAATGTGAAGGAATATTTTATGAACTAGGAAATGTGGGCGATTTTGTAACCCTTTTCGAATTACTTGATAGTATAATTACAAATTACAGATAGCTAATGTAAAGTGAATAGAAATTGTGGCAACATTTTATAAACAATTAATGATATAACCTGTGTTTACTATAACTTAATTTTTTACACGCAAAATCCAATTTCAACTGTATAATTACAGACTATAGATTCTAATTGTAAAGTGAATTAAAATTATAGCAGCATCTTAAAATTAAAGCTAAGGTGATATGTCTTTAAAATCATAAGATATATTAAACAAGAAAAGCCCATCTATGCACTAATTGTCTCAAATTGTTCTAACAACGTTTTTAACATTCAAGCAAATTCACTCTTACTGTGAATAATCATTGTTATATTACCTTAAATTAATTCTAAATATCTGCCTTGACTTTTAATTTAGCTTCTCGATGGGTTTCATCAAAAATTATTTTCTTTATATTAATTGCAGTCAAGAAAAATACGTACATAAAACGAATTAGAAAGATTTACTGATTTCACATAGTAGATTGCATCACAGAGCAAAGGAAATTCTAAGATGCAAGATATTTTCCAGATGTGGGAAGTGGGTATTATATTTATATAGCTATTATTTTCAAAGAGACGAACAGTTGTAGTCTACCACCAGATGGAGTATTATAGTGACGTGTCTTTATAATCCAATATGGCGAGAACTAGATTGAAAGTATTGTTTGTCCTCCTCTTGCATGTTTTAATCGCTAATAGTGCTGGAGCAAAGATTTCAAACAAGAAATTATGTGCTGATCGTGATTGTAAAAGTAAGCATAAGTGACTGAAAGAACATTTTGTTATCCTGTTGCGTTTATTCAGTTACATCCCAGAAAATTTTGCCGGTAGGCCTATCTATGAGTATGAGTGATGACATCTATCAAAGTATCATATCAGGGGGACAGATGTGATTGTGAAATGAAAGAAATCAAATGACACAATGTTTCATTGTTTTAGTACTTTTCATGCAATTATGTCATTTTCTGTGTGTTTACTTCTTACCGACGTTCCACTATTTGTATAGTATTTTATAATTATGGTTAACATGATATTTTGCTTTCCTGATGTCTTGAGTATAATCCACAAGTTTTTCCAAAATTGGACAAGGTTCCAACACTAAGCCTTGCATACATGATAGTCGTAGTAGGGGTATGGTAGACCCCGGGGTTGGAGTTTAGCCATTAAGTTTTTCAGCCCGTACCACTGTATGCTATGTTGAAGTATGTTAGTGTGCCAGATGCTATATAATGCACCTACTAAGTACTATTAATTTAGACCTGATCTTGGGAGTTTGAGCTGGTGCGCCTCATGATAATCTGTCTAGTCGACCATCTGTATCTGTCTATATATGTCATATTTCTGATGCATAATCAGGAACATCATCATAACATCAGGAATTTACCTGTTATCCATTCACATTGAAAGTGACTCACCTTTTGTACCTTTGCAAAAATATAATCCCTACCATCTAAGTTCAGAGATTTATTATTATCTGCTGGATTCTCAGTTCCTATTGAAGTCCACCTTCGGCTATTCCAATACCCATTTGGAACTCCCAAGCTTGCATACAGGAAAAAATCCCAACAGTATACTTTCCTTGACAAATTTTCTTCCACCATTAGTATCCTTCACACATTGGCATAAAGCGCTGCCTTGTGCAAATCAATTTGCCGTGGAAATGGCCATGGCTATAGTAAAGTCAGCCTCCAGATCATCAATACAAACTATGAGGTTTAGGACTACTATTTAATAAACTGTTTGTGATATAGATCACACTCATATTCAGTCTGGCTCACATTTGTGCTACATACTGTAAACTTGTGTTGAAGTGAATATTTATGTGTTGGAGTACTTTAGTTGAAATTTTGGGGATTGGAAATCTTAAAATTCAGATATCAGGCCTACCTTACTTCTACCAAATATAGATCGTTGTACTTGCAAGTTCATCTTGTGTCTCCTCATTTCTTAGTGTGTTCACCTTTTTTTCAAGCGCTCTGTACAATTGATCCTGATTGCTCACCAAATCTGATATTCAAGCACAAATAAAATCAGTAGGTTCCTAAGCCAGGAACTTTGGACTGGGATAAACTGTACAAGTGTTCTAATCGAGATGCACAAGCTGAGCAAAGAGAATAGGTGCGCCATGCACAGACGGAAATCGGCATTCAATTCCAGATAATTTTAAAGAATGAAAATATGGCAGGCCTGGTTATGATAAGATAACTGTTCAAGTAATTCATTCCAAAATGTTTGGATGTATTGCTAAACTGTGACCTGTCAGAGTTAAAAGAATGCTTCATAAGGGTATAGCTTTAAGAAATTACTAGTAATCTCGTAACCTTGGCGTGCATCATGTATATTTTATAATTATCATACTTTTGAAACTGGCTGCAGTACACCTACATGTTAATTATTATAATTTCAGGTACTATCTCTCTGGGACGGGCAGTTTTTGAGCACAAATCTGATGATTCACAGATGCTTTCATTTAGAAAGGATCAAGAAATTAAAATAACATCAAAGGAAGCTGGTGACCTATTACATTTATGGGGTGGAACTGTAAGAAAATAGATATTTAATATGTATCGTGTAGAACAAATTTAATGAACTACGGAACAAAGTAATTAATTTTTGACACTGTCACTTCCTCATCACCAGAGGACCCCATCTCTGATGAAGATTACGTAATGGTGTCGTAATGTTTCTTTTGTAATTTTATTTAATTGTTCCATAGTTTTTTAAGCAATGATATATTTGAACTTATTCTGGAAGTAATGATGATCGTTCCTGTAACGGACAATAGATTATTTTTGCTTGAAATTTCTACATTTCTAATTTTCCATCCCAATTTCCATACTTTTTGGTACCTCGGTATAGATTCCCAGATTTCCATTACTTGAATTTATGGGAAATTAATGTATAGTTTTGTTTTAAACCTTAAATTTGCTCTTAATTGTGTACACAGACACTTAAACAACTGTTTGCATTTGATGTACTAAAGGCAATGGAAGCAGAAGTGAATTTAACTCTGCAGTGCAGAGCAGATGTATTGGGTTAACTTCTCAACCATATCTGTGTTAACTTCCCAGTGTAACTTGCTTTTCATACATTTCCATGTGATTCTATCTGTAAACTTTCTGGAAAACTGTCACTTTAGGATAACAGTTACATTGCTAAGTGCCTGTGTACATAGTAAAAAGAAATCTCTTTGTCACCATATTATTCATTTCTGTGTGTTTGTTATACAGGTCGATGGACAGCATGGGTATTTTCCAAAATCATTTGTTAAAGAGTACCGGGTTATTGAACATAATCCAAATATAGTTGTCCACATGGAGAATGTGAGTTTTATTTGCTGTGTAGTTCAATTATTTAGTGCAAGTTTTGTTAGTTTATAACAATTACCTAACAAAACGCTTTAACTTGGGAAATTTCCAAGATACTGCCCTCTAAGAGGGGTGTCACCTACAGAATGCCTACAACTTCATCTACTGTTTGTTCAAAATGGATAAACAATCAAATCTTTGCAACAACTTTGGAGAATGAAATGTCTTCCAACTCTCATATAACAAAGTGAATACAGGAGAACTAACATAACCTAATTAAAGTATTGCATTTATTGAATGTGTCTTAATGGATACTTTGTTTTTCCTAAAATTATTGCAAAAATTGATTTTTTCTCTATTATGAAACAAATGCAAATAGTGTATGCAAGCAGTCTTGTACTGGTAAGTTAACAAGTACACAACCTGTGCTGTTTGAAAATCCCAGGTGGTATGTGCTTCCATCTATTGATATAATTCTTAGCACTCGCTCAGTTCATAATTTGTTTTGCATGTTTTGTTTAAAATTTCTATCCTATATTTAGTGCAACATTTTGAGACATGAACACATATACTCCAAACATAACAATACTGAACACCTTATGTTCTTTTTTATGGTGTTTGTTTTGGAATTAGTGCAATAACATCTCTTGGTTGTTTACTGAAAGTTGGCCAAAGTTGCTCATGATAATCAGGAAACTTCACCAGCTGGTGGCTTGTATTGATGGATAACATCAAAAATGTAAATAAATGTGCTCTTATGTTTTCAAAAGTTTTGAATTGAAAATAACCAACTTTCAACTTCTAGAAATTAAGAGAGTTTGCCTTATATTTTTGCTGTTTATCCTATCTATAGGATACCCAGCATTGGTATCGTCTTTTACGGGACGATTTTCAATATTGTTTAT
>JAOXYB010062434.1:0-10554 GCA_028565635.1 Phoronis ovalis
CCAAACTTAAGTAAAAATAACATTGTTGACGTTAATTTATCTTGAACTCCCCCCCCCCCCCATGTTAACAATTGTCAAACTTCTTCAAACCCCCTCCCCCCCCCCCCCCTATTTTGTTGACATAATTAATGGACGGCCCCTAAGGAATGTGCATTCTCCTAGTAGAATCCAGAATCTTTGATTTGTATTTTAACTTAAACTTTTAAAATTAATCATTTAAATGATTATTTTTTGTAAACAATATATGCGTTCCTCACACGTCTGTGTGTGTCCATAACAATAAATTTACAAATCAACAAAACTGATCTGGTGTTTGACTAACTGCACCAGTTTCACAATACACACCAGTTTCACAATACATTTTATGGCATAAAATAGCAATGAGTTTTTTTTAGCAAAAAAAATTTAAGCAAATCGTTTTTAATTTGGCAGGGAAAAGTAGTTGAGAAGATCCGAATTTTAAGCCTTATCCAAAATTTTGTGAAGTACTAGTAACCCCCCGGGTAGCTCAAAGCCTGACTACTCCCGGTTGCTGCACAAAACAACATAAATACTAGATCTAGTTACCAGGTGGCACTTGTGTTTCTCAATAAAGTTGGCTAAAAATGCTAAAAGTGGATATGTTTGGAAATCTGTCAGAAACGTGTTTAAAACATATCAATAAAAATCTGAGCAAAATTTATAGGCCTATATTCATGATGAAACGATTACTATTTTTGAAAATTATTATGAACATTTTACGTTGGCAAAATACGAATCTCTTGCCTTAAATGTAATAGAGGCTTCGCATGTTTTGATGATTGCGTGTTCAAGGTGTTACAGGCCTATAAGGTTTGTATAGTTTGTGGTATCTGTATTACAGCAGCAGCTGTACTAGTAAATATGTGCTATCCCCAGATATCGCTGTAGAAGGTGCGATCTATGTCTTGTGTTTATATGCGATTCAGATTCATTTGATACATAAGTCATAAACAATGTCGAGCCGTCGAACTAAGCCAACACGTCAGCTGATTTGGCTCCTGATATACTGTTTATCCGGCGTCACAAAGTCGTATATAATCATCTTGGTAATTCGTGCTACATCTCTTGACTTGTGAGGCTATAAATCCGAACGGTATTTAGTAACAGACTCTTTGCTTTGATTAGAATTAGTTATTATAATGTTAAATAAATATAAAATTTCTAGCAGTTTTAATATTATTAGGAACGATGAACCTACGGCAGGCTCTAGGTTACCATAATACTAGTAGTATCCAAAAGTGCGTGTAACACACGCCATGCGTTAAGAGTATACAGAGTATATGTTAACGGTGAATATGCCAATCATGGCTAAAAGCCTTGTTGGTAAGCATACCAATGAATAAAAACCCCTGTCAGTCAGTATACTAACTATATATGAAGTGAGATACACCTAGTACTCCTACATTGATACAAAAAATTTACTTTCTTGTTTAAATTGCACTAAAAGAAAAGTGGCAAAATCGTTAACCTTCTGTATGAGTGTATGCCTAAATGGCAAAATCATGACCTTTTTCAGCTGACCCTCCCTCCTGCATGGCTTTGATTTCCCTGAGGCTTGTTGGCACAAGAGAAAGAACACTTAAAGTAGTAAGAAATGTGTTCCTTTTATTTTACAGGCATCTGAATTGGTATAAGTATTACATATGATATGTGCTGAGCAGATATGGATTCAGCTACAGCAGTGTAAAGCTATATTGTTAGAATTTACAAAGAAAGTATATAACACACTTGATATCTTTCCATTTATTAGCTGACAATAAATTTGCAACACAATGCCTGCAAATATTCGTGTTAATCCTATAGGGATTGTAATATTTGTAATACTGGTCGGAGCTACTGGTGTTTATTTGTTTGGTTTCCCTTGGCAATGGTTCAAACCAGCTCCAAAAATGAGCATGAAACAATTACTAGCAGCAAGCATTTATTTAGCACAAAAGGGAGGTGTAGAGGTGAAAATTGTGAGGGAGTCAGCAAAAGACTTGGAAACCGAACAGAAAGGTGAAACTCTCGAGGGAGCCAAAGATTTGAAAACCCTTGGTGATATGAAATCTCATTATGCTATTGTGAATGGGTTTAGAAGTGTATTTCCTACATTAAAAGTAAGTTTGTCACTAATGCATAATAAACATTTATGGAAGTAGTTGTGTCATAATATTTCAAGTTAACTATCTCATGTTCAGCACATTCACCTTACATCATGGGAATTTTGACTATTTGAGGTGGGTTGTAGTAAGTTACGGATTTCTTAAAATTTATATCCTCGGTTTTATGGTATATTTTAATTGTGACTGATATAAGTCAAAAGAAGTGGAACGTCTAAGCATAAGACAGATTTATTATTTTATACTATAACTTGGCTATATTATGGCTGCTTGGAGTTAATTGCACTTCTATGAAGGAGAAGGTATTTTTTTGTGTGTTTGTTTGTGTATTACAATTGATTAAAGGTCCGCCACCGATATTTCTTGTTTTAGCAGACAAGTGTCTTCCCTTCCCTGAGCATAGAGTCGTCCTGTATGTGTCAAAGGCATATTCTTTGCATTGCAATAACAGCTTCAGTTATTATCGATCATCTTGGCACAGGGTACAGGTTGGATATAATTTTGCTCTTGATTGCTTCCAGTATGGCCGACTGGTGGCCATTTGTTCGCGAGAGGGCGCATCGTGGTTAGTCTACCTGCAACGATGAAGCGCTGCTTGGATGATTCAAAAGGGTTTTGAGAAGGCCAAGTAAAAGTGGTATTTTAAAACAACCTTGGAAAGTGGGTCAACTGTTCATTTGGAATTTCTTTCAGAAAATAAATAGAGGTCGAAATACAGGTCAACTTTGAATTTAAGCTAGATCACTTCCAACATGGCCGACTGGTGGTCATAGCTGTAGGTCAAAATACAGATCCAGTATAAATTTGACCTGCTTTATGTCCAATATTGTGTTTCTTGGACAATTTAAAGGTGTTTTTTTAAAGGCCAAAGGGTGGGAGGGTGTTAATTATGGCTAGGTGGTATTTTAGAATGACCTTGAAAGGCGGGTTAACCTGATCTTAACATTTTACCACATTTGTTGAGCCTTTCTAAGAAGCTTTATATTTTGTTTATGCCTATTTTTCCATTTTCAATGTTTATAACCCAAAACACACAGTTTGTTTTTGCATATCATTTACTCAAATGTTTCAGTTATATTATAGGTGGTTTCAGAAGAGCATAGTTCAGTACCCGTAGATCCTTCTAAACTAGATGAGAATATTATAACTTTTCCCAAAGATATAATACATATTCAGGATGAAGAAATACCAGTTAGCGAACTGGGTGTTTGGATTGATCCTTTAGATGCAACACATGAATATCAGGGTGAGCATCATATAGCGACTGGGTTGCATTTACTGACAAAAAACTTGGTGGGAGTCTAAGGCCCCAGATAAAAAACCCTTAACCCGTTGTAAAAATTGTTTTCCAAAAATATACCTCATGGTAAAAACCTATTTGCAAAAGCTATATACCATGATAAAAAATTAAAGTACATCGCATGCTAAAAAATGTTGAATTAATTATTTGTCTGGCAAGTTTATGTTCGACAATATTTATATTGGAAACAAATTTCAAGAAATACACCAGTGGTAATTAATTATTTATGGAAAATATATATCCCATGGTGAGAAAGAAATTTGTTAAAAATTGTCAAATAAACATAAATATATCTTAGGGTAAAAACCGAGGCTGAAGAAAGGGGGTCCATGGGACGGCACATATATACAGTCACTTTGAATGAGTGTACCCTTCCCAAGATAGCTCCTTTTAATAAAAAAAATACAGCAAAGTGTATTGCCTTGTGCAATTGTTAATAATCAATGGAAAGTAGCAACAAAGGAATGAGATTGCTCAAAGGTATATATTAAATAGAATTCCAGTTTTTGACTCCTCTGTATTGATCTTAATGAAACTGCTAGTGGTGGTAAACAAATTAGATTAAAATTAAAAAGTAGGATATTTACATGAAAACAGTGAATAACTTGTGTATACTATTTCAGAGAAAGACAAAGAACTGTTGAAGTATGTTACAGTTATGGTGTGTGTTGTAAGATTTGACAAGCCTTTAATTGGAGTTATATATCGACCATTTGCTGAAACAAATAGAACATGTATGTATCATCTTATCTATGCATATATTGTTATCTTTACTGCGCTGCTCTGATGTGTGTTTGCTGTTGTTGATGGTTTCTTTCCAGTCATCATTTTGTATGAAAATTGTATAAACTTAGCAATGATTTTGTATAGTCGAAAAAGCCATGTGAATATGTACAGTTTCATATAATTATGTTTTTCAAATGTTATATGCAATAAATTCTTTTCTGATACATTCTTTTGTCAAATAATAAAATGTTTCTATGGTTTGCTTAAGTTGACCATCTCAACAATGTTCATTGTCTAATGTCTATGTCTATCAAGTTTACTGATTTACAGTCTGTTTAGTTTAATTTAGTATAGTTTCTTGTCATGATGATGTCATGATATTGTTGAAAGATTGTCTGTATCCTTCAGTTATTAATATGGTCCATATTTGATTTAATTAATTCTCTATTTTGCCCTTTACAAACAATGTTGTATGATTATAAAATTATAAACTAAAGTGTCCAGAATTTAAAATGCAAATGTTTCTTTTCTCGCTACATTTACTAAATAAATATGGTCTATTTTTGTAGATTGGGCTTGGGTTGGTAAGGGTCAATCAGAAAATCTTAAAGCAATCAAACCGATAAAAGAGGAACCTAATAAGAAAACCAAATTTATTGTTTCAAGAAGCCATAAGGGCGCTGTTGGAAATAGTATCAAACAAGCTTTTGGTGCTGATACAGATGTCGAGGATGCAGCAGGAGCTGGTAGGTTAGAAGGAACTCTTAACTTCAAATGTGTAAAATGCAAAACGTTAAACATGAGCAGTTTTTAACAGCAAAAGACCTAAAATGCCGAAGGCATCAAATAGGAAGCATTGACAGTTTTAATCATCTCGTATATACATATTTATATATACCAATTTAATACTGAAACTATAATTCCATTGAAAAACTGAACAGCTCTTGACTGAAGTGTGATTAGTTATAGTCATAACTCTGGCAAATAGATGGTGCAGCATTTGAATGGTAATAAGTTTTTCATTTTTATGCCCATCACTATGTATAGTGAATGGGCATATAGTCGTAGGGTATGCGGCGGAGGCGTATGTATGCTTTTCTTTGTCTTGCTATGACGGCTTCAGCTTTCGTCAGATCATCTTCGTATTTGGTACAGGTCAAAGCACAGGTCGGATATAATTTTGACCTTGACTACTTCCAACATGGCCGATTGGCGGCCATGTTTGTACCCGATAGTGCACCTCATGTTGCGCCCATTTCAGGAAAGAACGTTGACTTGACAATTCGAAGGTGGATTCACGTAGGCCATGTGTTGGTGGGCGTATTAGGCCAGGTGACATTTCAAAAGGACCTTGAGAAGTAGGTCAAATGTCGATACGAATCTTTGACAATTTTTGTTTCGCATAACTTTCTTTGTCGCGCAATAACTGCTTCAGTTTTTATCCGATCAGCTTTATATTTGGTGCAAGATAAATACAGGTCAAAATGCAGATCGTCTATAATTTCGACATGGATCACGTTCAAGATGGCCGACTAGCGGCCATGTTTGTTCTCGAGATGTTAGCTCGCAATAATAGCTTTTGTTTTTGTCAGATCATCTTCATATTTGGTACAAGGTAAATACTGGTCAAAGTACACGTAGGATATAAGTTATAAGATGTAATTACTTCCATTATGGCCGACTGGTGGCCATGTTTGTACCCGAGAGTGCATGTTACGTTGCGCCCATTTTAGGAAAGACGGAGCGATGATTGGACGATTTGAAGGTGGATTCACGAAGATTTTTTGAGACATAGGTCAGATTATGTTTAACCTTTTAAGTGAATCAACTCAAAAATGACAAACTGGATAACTTTTCATATAGAGTATGCATATTCATTAATAAGTGATCAATAGTTTGTGTATACAGTTTTTTTGTTTCGACATCTTGTTAACTCATATTTATTTTGAAGATATATCCCATCCAGGTATAGTCCTATTTTTGGAACCGTGTGCTTAACTAGCTAGTAATTAATATGACATCATGTGTTATAAATGAGTTAGTTCTGAAACTTAGGTGTTCACGAGTCATGTCTAAATTCGTTTGTTTAGCTAATGTGGCTACCCTTGGATAGCTAAAAATAAAAATGACTATTGGATGATGTGTTCCATTACCTCATTTTGAAAAATTTTGAGCTATTATTTTTTTAACCTCCAAATGAACTTTGACCTCAAGGTCAAGAGAAGCCCACACTGAGGATGTTGAACCTGAAGTATCATGTCCCCAATGCAAATTGCCTAACTGTTGCAAAATGACTAGTTTTGAGGTTACCTTTTCTCGGCATGTGTTAAAGTTCCGATGTGAAACTGCTGTTTGGTAGAGCCGGGACAGAGACATAAAGTGGCCCTAATTGCATCCTTTTATTTTTGGGTTATTTCTTGTTCCTTCATAATAAATATGGTGGTTGCATTATTGAATACTTGTAAATTTCTTTTATTGCTTTCACTGGTAATTGACTCACACAAAATTTTGGGTAGGTGTGTGACCTGGCCCAAAAACTTGATCGCCTTAACTAAGATTTCTGCAGTTTGATTAACTTTTGTTTCTTAAAAGCCCAATTGCTAATTTCTGTGTGTTGGTAAAACCTGTTTGCTAAAAATGAAAAGCCTGGTTTGCTGACAGAACTGAAGTCAAAACCGGATCCACTGTGCTAATTTGGTAAAAGATATATATTGTAAATTTCATAAAAAATGGAACGTGGCGGAAACACTCAAACTTAACATGCATTACAATAAACATAATCATTGATATTATAATGGATCCATTATCACAAGTCATGTGAAATTAGTGAAGTATGTATCAGTGAAGTATCACGAACCAGTGTGACATTTACCACGAAGTTGTTATTGGTCAATTGACACATAGTATTATATTCAGCAACTCTCAAGGTTCCCTGAGAGATTAAAAATCCTAACAAAGTAGCTCCTGACATCCATGCCTTATAGTAAGTTAAACCAAACATAAAATGGATGTCATGCTGTGACCATGGTTAGTGATTTTAGTGTGTTGTACTATGACTACTACATGTAAGTAATACAAATTTTAGTAGTTACCTAATACTCACTGTTGCATCTTATATATATACTTGTTTTTTAATGAGTAGCAAATAATTGGTTTTATATTGTTATTTTTTAGGGTATAAAACATTAGCAGTTATAAAAGGCGAGGCTGATGCATATGTTCACACTACGTTGATTAAAAAATGGGATATTTGTGCAGGAAACGCTATCCTTAATCATATGAATGGTAAAATGACAACCTTGAGAAGAGCCGACATAATGTATTCACCATATGGCGAGACAGAAAATAAAGATGGACTGTTAGTAACTATGGGAAGCAAGCATGATGACTTGTTAGATAAGCTAGAACCAGTTTTTAAAAAGCTAAAAGAAAAGAAGGACAAGACAGATGTATCAGATACTAATAAAGATGATGGTGCCAACAAGACAGCATAGATTTGTGTTATTATTTTATTTTGGGATAGATTATTAAATGGCATTGCACATTAATTGTAACACGGTAAAACTTCCTGCTATTCTATTACTAGTTTCACACTCTCTATTTCCAAGGCACTAGTTTATGATGATTTGTTCATTTTAATGTTTTAGTCATCTTTCAACAAACAATTTATACTGTTGAACTGTTTCAAATTTTGCACTGCAGTAGATTACATATTAATGTAGTGGTCAATTACTGGCTTATCGGTTTCAGTATCCTATACAGTTCAGAAGCATTAGAATGTATCAATTAATGGCTAGTTCTTGGTGATGAAGAGCTATATTACCTATAATATTAGATTTTATTCTTATAAACATTCCAGTATACATCTCACAAAGTAGAGACTGTATCTTTTTGTAAGCATGGATTCTAGTGTACATTTTACTATATTATAATAATAATTTAAACAATGGGACACTTTGGAAAACTGCCTTCTGCAGATGTTATGTGCATTCTATAAAAGTGCTTTAGTAAGACTTCACATGCTCAATATGTAATCACTTCAGATTCAAAAATGTACCCTTATAAAGGATTTCTGTTGGTGAAATGGATTAAAATTACTCCCTTTCTTGTAGAGCCTGATCTCGCGATGTTTAAAGGACTGTAACTAATATTTATTTCCACAGGCCTTAAACTACTTCCAAAATCCCTGTCTCTTATGTACAACTTTCTCATCGGGGATACACTCTCGAGTTGTTTTATACTCACTGAATGTCTAATTAGACCAAACTACTACTAACAATGTACATAAAACCACCCTTTTCTTGATTCTATTTGCATTTGTTATTAAAACACCCCCTTTTCTTAGATTTCGCGGTTTGCAAATTGATAGTCAAATATGCCCTCTTTTTTCAAATTCAGAACTATGATGTATATATATATATATATCACCTGGGATTGACACTATGGTGCATTTTGCTCCCACCCTTCAATGTTGTTTCTGAAAGACTCTTTGAATTGTGTAAAAAAAAAATTTTAAGTTATATTTTAACATACTATGCTTCTTTTAACCCTAGGTTTTATTTATTTTCGTTGTATAATTTTTTCTATGTTGCTTTATAAAGTGCTTGAATAATATAAAACATGAGTGACAAACTGTCAGGTCTCAAAATATTAACGTCGTGGGACCTATTTGGGACAAGTTATTCACACTTTACACTGAGTCAAGTTTGGGCAATTTAATGAAAAACTAGACTAATAAAAGTACACATTTTTGGTAAGGTATTAACTTGGATTATGAAAAATCCTTTTCCTGATTATGAAAAATCCTTTTCCTGGTTATGTAATCAGTAAGGGGGCCATTTTGGGTAAAACCTCGTGTTTTTCAAAATGTAAACTTCAAAAAATGTAAGTCCAACACCCCTGTATTGGGCAAAATTTGGCAAAAATCAACTTTCAACTAGGAAATCTAGTAACATGTCTCAGATTTTTGAAATTCCTCTTAGTTCTGAAATGATGTGCTTCTAAAAATATGGGATTTAAAAGAATTAAAATTTTCTGGCAGTTGAATTTTGGAAAGTCATAAATTTTAAATAAAATTTTTAAAAATCTGAGATTGTGGATATCTATATTTGAAGTTAATTTTGGTTTTTACTTTGTGTATATAGGGGTGTTGGAGTTATAGTTTACATGTTGAAAATGTTTTTACCCAAAATGGCCTCCTTACAAATTGCATAATCATGTGACAGTAAAGTAACTTGTCATAATCCTCAAATTAATACCTTTCCAAATATGTATACTTTTATTGGTCTATTTTTTCATTAAACTGCCCAAAATTTGATCAAAGTGTAAGCTGTGAATAACTTGTCACGAACTGGTCCCGCCCCCTTAAATTGCTGTTCATCAGAAGTTGTACATATTTTGGATTGTGTATTTACATGACATAAAGACATGTTTATAAGTGCAATTTAAAAAATTGTTAAACACTATGCAAAATCATTATATAAATTTATAATCTGTGTATTTTAAAAATGGGATACTTGTATGGAAATGTATGTAACTGCTTATTTTAATGTAATTAGAATAGTTTCAGTAAACTGTGGAATGTTATTGGACATACTAGTATTTTAATTGTAACCTGTGATAGAGTAGATTCATGGTCACTTTGTGTTTTGATTTGTGACATCACACTGCTGGTTGGTATTATGAGGCATTGTATTTTGTCTGTTAGAATTGATCTGTATTGTGCAGTGATACAACTCTTTGTGATCACATAATTATGTAAATGTGCCATCTTATGTGGGACATGATAACAAAGTTGAATATCAGTGCAACCTAAAGTAGCTATAATGAACAGTTTTAGTTCTATTTATAGCTGTATAGTGTGTACCATTAGACTCCCAAAATAAAATGTTCTCAGCAGTTTCATGGTTAGGAAACAACAGTCTCTGGTGATGGGCTTGTGTTGCAGCATTATATATTTGGATTATATATTTAATTTAAATTTTTTCTCATGAACAAACTTCAACTCCCCCTTTAGACCAATCTGTTCGTTATGCATTTACTATAAATTAAAAAAGATACAAAAATCTGTAAAATTAACGCAATCTAAGACTGAGTTCAAGATACCACCAATAATGTTAATATTTCCTAGCAATATATCTTTTCATTTTCACAACCACGCTATTAAGTAAATGTTGATTTAACAGAAGGTATGTGTTGTAATCTTTAATTAAAAACTTAATATGTTTGAGATTCACCAGACATTGTTTACTCTACCTGAGATTTTTTAACCTCTAACCAGTCGCTGCTCCTAGCCTTCAGTTATAAGTGACCAACTGAGTGTAAGATAATTGTACCCCCAGCAGTAGGCTGGAGGTACTTTGGATTTACCCTGTAACCGCCGCGTCCGCAGCGTCAAATTCACTG
>JAOXYB010062467.1:0-10547 GCA_028565635.1 Phoronis ovalis
AATTGATAACAAATATCTTTTCAGATATACAAGTCATTTAAGTTATAAGTACATCAGTTAAATGTCTGAAATCTGTGAATAAACAAATAATCATACCAAATAATAGACAAATGTATAAATGTATAAATACACATTGGTATAAAATATCTAAAAGCAGTGAAATAATTAAAACTGAATCTAATACTAACAACAAATGCTAAATCAAAATGTAAATTCATGAATAAAAATACCTAAATGTTCACTTATACAATATATAAACACAGGTAGCACAAAGTTTATATACACAAAAAGTTTAAGTGGGAGGTGTAAGGGGTGAGTAAGGGGTTAAATACTGTATTGGTTCTCTAAGTTTGAAATAGGCTTTGATGCATTTTGCAAGGTGAGTGAATTAAGTGGCATTTTTTGAAATGATATATAAAAGTTAATACATTTAAGAGCATTATAGAACAAATTGGAATATTATACTTTCACTTCTTAAATTTGAAATGTAATGATAAATGTACAAAGTTTAAGTTTTTAACATGAAGATGTAAAAAAGATGGTAAATATAATATGAGTGAGAAACATCTTTATAATTATATTTTGCAGGTCACATTTTTTTTGATAACATTTTAAAAGTCAAACTGGAAACTCGAAATTGAACAATTGTTAATAAGGGGCTATTCAGCAATCCTACTGCAAACCCAGGCATTTAAAAGTATATAATACTATGTAATAAAGATGTTTCCACCCAGTCTGTATTACACATTATTTAGAAACTGTATTGTTTTAACAATTTCCTTTGTTCATCCACCTATTATTTTCATTTGCTGGCATTTACCTCAGAATTCCTTTCAAGTGCGGCTTCCATCTCATTTCTCCTGAAAGTAATTATTTTCTGCCACTAAACTGTACAAGTAAAGCCGAGGACTATCACCAGTTTTCGTAAATAGGTGCTTGAATTAACGCACTGTTGAAATGGATTGCCAGGGTTATACTTACTGAAAACCACAACATATTTCATTTAGTTTTGATCTATTTAGTTTTTTCTACCTTACATAGAGACAACCATTTGTTACATGCCAAATCTTTTGTCTTAGATACATGTACTAGGCATGATTTTTAACTTTCCAGTTTGTATTATGTATTTGCAACTTAGATTATATTCAAATAAATCTGCTTGCCAAACTTCAATAACATGTGATCTTAATTTTGTTGACAGATACATATGTCATGCTTGTTACCCTCAGGTATTTTACTTAATTAATTTTATGAAGTCTTTGCATAGTTTAATTTACGTTGTTGCTATAGTTTTTGTTACTGTAGTTACGAGTGTAAATGCTGTTTGAAAACAAGTAGATGGTTTATTTAGTTATGTATAAGAAAAGTTGATAAGGCCAGTTGCACTGTGGATAGCTCTGGAATTATCTCAAGTAACTGCAGGTATGAGCTGGTCATTTAAAAGAGTTCAAACAATTCTTATAGACCTTCCTTGTTTTAAAAAATTCAGTGTTAACATATTTCTTTACAGTTATATATAGACATACGTTTCTGTTAGCATAAAACTTTGTGTTACTACTTATGTTAATAATGTTTAAGACTTGTTTAAATTGGCTAAAATGTCATGAACGTTCAGTGACGTGGCAAAAAAATTAATCGGAGAAATAATGTAAGTTGCACTTTGAAAACCGATACATATTTATAATTCTGTTTTCAAGAAGTAAACCGCAAATTCTGAAATCTGATTCGAGCATTTTCCAATATCACCACCTGCTGCGATTATGGAATATCTCAGATGAGGGAATTTATCTATTGGTTCAGTCTCTGTATGGACTTTGACATGATGTTAACAATCTTTATAGATTCTTCCAGCATATTCATAACCTACGTATGTATCGTATCGACAGAAGGAATCCCAATTTTAAAAAATAAATTTGAAAATGCTTGTTGCTATGAGCTTGTTTTATGTTTCTCAGTGGTTTTACAACAGATTATTAATTGTGCATGTTATTGTGTTCTTACCATCATAATTTACTGCATAATGATATTGTAATTACAGTGTAATTCAATTAAATAAATATATGCCTTGTCTGTAATGTCTATATGCTGGTACAGTGACAAAACACTGCAGTTATATAGTCGTATATCACTTTGATGACATCATCACAGGACTAGATATATAAGTAGTGATATGATATGTACAACATTAAAAAATCACACATAATTTACAAAAAATGCAATAACTATGAATTACCAAGTACTGAGCAGTTCACAAACAATTAATTAATTTTCTTACATATTTTTCCCCATCAACTTTTGTATGTACTGTGAGTCATTTATTGTGCATCTTATTAAATCATGCACAAGGCCATATTAATTATGTCTACTTATGGGCATCAACATTTGAAAAGAGGTGCTTACTTCAAAACTAAGTTCCACTTTATAGGAATGAATTAAAAGTCTCAACCTAGACAGTATCCCAAACAATTAAGCTCACATTTAATATTTATATATTAGCTTTCATTGAACTGTTGCCCTTCGTCCCACCATTTTATAAAGATCGTCTAGGTAGGGAAAACGTTAATAAGCTTGTTGTTTCTGCTGGCAGTGAACATCATGATAAAAATGTTAAAATGTGATTGATAACAACACTCATGGATGGAAGCTTTCAAAATAACTATATCTTGGTTTATATACCCAATTGAAATTATTGTGGAATGAATGTTCATGTTTTTTTTGTAGTGCAGCATAGTATGACATGGGCTGTACCCCAAGCATACACGTCTCCCAGACTGGTATTGTATATTGTCGAGATTCGGATGAGTCCAGCTCTCGTCATTCTTCTGTGATTACGCATCGCACGGGAAACACACAGGTCTTAATAAAAACTGAAACCACAGACGTCCAGTCTATAGGTGCTTCAGCTAGGGGTGGCACATGTACTTCAGCCGTTGCCATTCATCAGAGATTTATAGAGAGACGAGGAACAATAAGTATCACCGAGGCAGAAACTCAGACAACACGGAGTAAGATGAAGGTAATATATTGTCTTCCTAATCCTCAGTACTACACTGAAGAAAGTATTAAAATGTCTGTTCTATATGAACTTGCAGCTATAAATTTATGACTTGTACTATATGTCTTTTAAATAGATCTACGGTAATGAGAAAGATGTACACTATCTGGTAATATACCCATGCAGTGTAGGAATAGTAGTATATAGTACTATTTGTTTATTTTTAAAAATTATTGAAGCAGGTGTATTAGAAATCTTTCTGCCATTTGTTTGTCAACCATATCTAACAAGAATAAATAAGGTCTTTTGAGCAAACTTTGACATGTGGAGAAGTTATATTGTTAAAATTATGAATATAATGTATTTCAAGCAGGATAATAAAATAATCAGATGGATGACATCATTCAATACGGATGTATTTTTAAATGCATCGGTCTATATTTTTGCGCGGCTACTTTATCGGAACATAGTGAGCATTTGAAGAAGTCTGAAGATCATATATGATTTCTTTAGAAGTATGTTAAACAAATGAAGCTCCACTACTGTTGTAGCAGTTTGCAGTGCAATTTTTTTTCAACAATGGAATGTTAACCTGTCTGTAATTTTAATTACGCATGTTACTAACCTAAAGACTGGATGAAGCTATCTTTCTGATATATTGCTGCAAGTGGTAAAACACTGGAGGTAAATAGCTTCCATTAATTTTACTTTTGCACTGTATTTCAAAAATAATTTTTAAAGAATTAATACTGATGGTCAGTTTCTTGATACTGCATGGTTATCACATTCAAAAGTACATCCTGCATCCTTACATGCTTCATTTAAAAACCCTTTAATATGTACATATTCAAGTTGTTAAACTTTTTTAAAAGTTCAGGTATACAAATGGAAATAGTATGATTTGATCTATAAATTAAACAACTCTACACAAAAGGACACGATCCTCTTGTATAGGTCTGATGTATATGTGTGAAAGGGAAAATATAGATAGTCATGGTGGCATTATTTCACTAACAATGCAATGCACTCCTTAAATGATCCAATAGGAATCTAGCTACTTTCTTTGAAGTGCATGGCGGTGTGAACAAAAATGTACAAGTACATTGTAAATACTCAAATTACGAGGTAACAAAATAATAGTGTTTTTTTAATTTCAAGACATACATCTATTTTCGGACATTAATACAATAACGCTTAAATTTTGAAAAATCAGGAAAGTAGGCGGCAATACAATACTGAAAATGGATATGGGTACCTTTGATTTGGGAATATTTTATATATTTATTGGTGAATAAATACGGCTTTACAATGCCAGCTCCACCTATGGATCATCCCTACACTATACATAACTACATAATAACAATATTAAAAATGCTAAAACTTCGATATTGCTTCTGGCTGACTATAAAGTATTTTTCTTTTAGTAAAATTCCAATGATTTTTGTTGGAAAAAACAAAGAATAAGTAATAGAAAGCAGTACAAAGCTTTCACTTTATTGTCATGTTGAAAAGATGAAGTTATAACTTCCGGAGTAGGTCTTATGCATAAGGCTTAAGTCACCTGCTTCGAGATTAATCAATTCATTACTTATAGTACATACAAATGACGTCATACAATTATAATCACTGCACAAACATTTGTGGCAAGGAAATTTGGCATTCTGCTTCTGGTAATTGTGTTTTTCTTGCTTAGTTTGACTAAATTTTGTGTAACAAGAATTGTGACTGAAGTAGCATATTTTTTTTGTTGGCAAAACTGAAGCCTAATTATTTTGTAATTAACAGTGTCAGTGTTTCAAAAGTCAATTATTAAGGCTGCGTAAACTACTAATTTTTACTCTTACACTTGTTTCTTTTGATCGTCATCGCACAGTTATTATTGCACATCATGTGCTGTTTCATGACATCTACATTGAACCTTAATCTGGAAATGTGTCTTAAGTTACTAACATTTTATTTATACATGTTTGGGTGGACACTAACAGGATCATTGGCCCTGAATATGTATAAAGTATTTTGTTAAAAACTGATCATTTGTATAAACATATCTAATTAGCATATACATCTTGTTACCATACCAACTGGGAACTATACCTGATCTTATCTGTTGAAAGGTTAATCAAGTGAAAAATCTGTTATATTTCTGCGACATCAATTCTTTCTGTAAAAAATTATTTTCAAAATAATCTAATCTTTTCTGTGGCCACTTTAGCTATAGTATAAGTTAAGAGAGAGCTCTACCAACATATCTTGATACAGCAAATACGGATTTTTTTATCTGAACTCCCAAACTTAAAATCCTTAATCTATTCCTATAGCTGATGTAGTTGTATGTATACTGCTGTATAAGATTGTAAAAAAAATCAAGTTTTTTTTCTCGATCATGTAGTAGTAAGTGTCATAAATATTTTAAAGTATTATTTTCACTGTTCCTAATACTTCTATGAAAAATGTACTTATTCCTAATTAGGAGTACCCAGAATATATATAATATTTCATATTTCTTAATTATATGTCATTTCAGGTGTATATTTGAACTGTTCTTGAGTAATCTATTGATCAATGATGTTTTGAACAAGATAGTTGTTTAATATAATATAGTAGAATGCATATATAACCAACTATTTAAACTAGTCACTTGTATCTAACATAGGCTTCATTAATACACAGTGCACATATTGTTATGAGGTGTGTTATCATATACAAGTCCAATTAAGCTAAGAAGCCACCTGCATCGAACAAGTTGTTTGATGTCTGATCATGTTGTTATATATGTTATATCTCCAAGGTTAATTTATAGGGTTTCCTGTTGACTTTGGCTTTCCCTACAATGTTTTACTAAGTGTTGACATTCAAGATAGTTTTGCTGTTTTCTTCATGGCTTTGATGATCATTCTCTTAAATCTGTTGAAGTGAAATCATACAGAATAAATTAAAGCAGATAATGTGAATTTTGTCATTCTATATTGTATACGACATAGATAGAAAAGCGAAGCTAAAAAAGATATTCTAGAAAGAGGCTTGCATGAATTCTCAGAAATTATGCATATCAGAAAATAGGTACCTGTGTGGTTTAAGCTTTTTTTGAATTGATGTCTTATCATGATTCACAACATTTGTATTAACAAATATAGGATAGGTTGCTGCTGACTGCAGATAAATATACATGTAGCTTTTTTATCAATATACCGTAACAAGTAGCATTTTTTGGTCACTTCTTTAGTATCGGTAAAAGTTGTCCTTTTGCAAAATAACAAAAAGTTGAAGAATTCAGGCCTTTCCTGGAAGAATTGTGGGTAATGTGTGTGAATTCAGGCCTTTCCTGGAACAATTGTGGGTAATGTGTGTGAATTTGGCTGCAGTAAAGTTGAATGTGTGTTGGCAAAAAGAAGTACATATGATTCCTTCAGTTGGACAAAATAATGATAAAGTATGACCCTTTCATGGATTTGAAACACTGTATAAAGACATCCATGACATTCTGGACATCCCGGATTAAAAATATGAAAAAGTAAATCTTTGCTGACAGAGTAATGTATAGTAATTATATATAGCTAATCCCCAAGGATATATTTTTTGCTACTGTTAATATGTGACATCACTAAATAAAAGACTAAGATTTGTGTGATGTAACAGCATGGTAATAGTGTATTAAGTAATCGGAATAATATAATCGCGCATCAAGACACTGTCATGATTGACATAGTTTATCACTGTAATGTTAAGAGGTTGCATTAATAACATTAATATTATTGATGTTGTATTAATAATGTAATGTTAATGATGTTATAATAATTACATATTGTTATTGATGTTGTAATAATAATGTAATGTTAATATGTTATCATAATTGCATAATGCTACAGATGTTATATTTGTCAATGTAGTGGGTATACATGTATGTTGTACAGCACAACAATTTCGGACAAATTAATAAAATTTATCACAGTATGCCTATATAGACAAACATAAACATATTAAATTAAGTTTCAAATCTTGTCGACCAAGAAATTATTGTGAGAAAAGCGAAAAAGTAAGATTTGCGGTTTCCTTAGCATTCAGTTGTATTGAAAAATGTTTGAGTTTTCAAAGAACTATTTTTTGATTTGGCCTTGGTGTTAAAATGTCATCTACATTTTCCTAATTTATAGAGGATATAGTTAGAATTATTTGTTATTAATTTTGCTGCAAAATAATTACAATTTTATGAATAGTCTATATCACATTGTATCAGTGGCAATGTAGCCCACACGGTCGCCGAGTGGAAAATATGGGAAATTGCAACACCGTAGCTTCAGATAATTTTTGGCAGAGCAGCACCAAGAATATCATATCAATGTCCATTAAACATGCAACAGAACACTTTCTAATTACAGTTTCCAAGTGTGGGTTAAGTCCATATTCATTTACAATGTATGAAAATATATTTTAAATTATGCATAAAATCTTTCAGTAACAAAACTGAATAATCTGACTAAAAAATTCTTTCTGAATTCTCTGCGGATTGTGGGTGTTTAATATCAGAAATATGACAAGTGCAGAGCCCATTAGCTTCTTGAATATGTACAAGTGTATATGTATATGTAAATGTAATTGTGTAAAGAAATAGAAGGAATTTTTAAGAAAAAAGTGACATTTTACAGTGTACTGAATACTGTTGGATGGCCCGTAGTGGTTCTCACTTTTTCACACACTGTCCACTAGTGAATGAGATTTGAAACTTTAACATACATCTTTTGGTTTTAATTTGCCAATCCATCTATACAATCCAATTACCATGGTATTATGGTAGCTGTTCTCCACTGAATGATGGAAAAACAATATATAATAGTTTTCCTATCAGTTATATACTAATGGTCACTACTCATCTAATGATTGAGATATCGAATCTTTTGTATAACTATTTTTGGGTGAAATAACAGCCATGCATAATTTCCTCTATGTCGCTAAGTATACTAGCTATTAACTCCTGGTAATAGCGACGAAAGAAAATCCAACTTCTTATTGGCTTGCAGGCTTCATTTAAGTTCTGATGTAAGTGACAAGATCATATTGTATTGGTGCGGCACTTTAAAGAGCTGAAAATGTAGGTTGAGTGCGATTGTCCCCGAACTGGTTGGCCAGTACTTATAAGTCAATTCTGGGTGATATAAACTATCTGGTACATCATATGCTTGCGTCATTTATTTCATGTTATTATGACTTTGATATTACTTTTTTATGACACTATTTAATGATGTTAATTATGCATATTGCAGTTAAAGTGAGAATGTTTTATTTTATTTGATGATTTTTTCTAATTGTTTAAATATTGGTTCGTATATGTCAAAAAGAGTTTAGTGTTTTGTGTAAGTACCGCATTTTTTTGTAACCCCTAAAGTCACCTGTAATTTAAATAACTGTCATCTCTCTGAGATCCAATAGGATTCTAAATTTCATTTTTTAAAAAATTATTTCTGTATTAAGAAGGAGCTTGTTTCATCTGAGACTAATAAAACTTGAGGGATTGGAAACGTGGTAAGTTTCTTTGAAGTTAAATTGCCTCGGATACGCTAATCCGATATTTGCCGGTAGACTGTCAAAGTGGACTAGGGTATGTTTTTACATGTTTTTTTTTAAGTACAACAGCCAGTGTAATAGTTTTGAAACTTGCATAGTTACATAATATAACATACAATGCTTTTGATGTAAGTTGAATTTTTTTTCCAGGGTCAGTAGTTTTTTAGATTGTTTGCTCACAAATTAGGTGAAATTCTTTTGTAAGCTTTTTAAATGCTTGATTGTTGAAAATTAAAAAAAAAGCGATCTTTCATTTAATGTAATTGCATCAAATAGTTTGTGAAATAATGAAAACGTTGGTTAGAAATTGCTTGGATGCATCACTTAAGAGTAATTTTGATCAGAAAATGTCACTTTTTGAGTAAAACTGATAATTTTGTTTACACCAATATGTATAGGAACAAAATCCAAGAGTCCCTCCAAGCTGAGGTTAGGGCCTAACAACAGGGTTACATAATAGTCTAGGACAGTAGCCAATCCCTTTAGTTTTTATCTGTTAAATTGATTTTCAATAAATTTGTAAGACAGTTAGCATACATGAGCTTTTACAAAATACTATATTATGGAATACAATAAGTAACAGACACCTACTGCTTGATTTTTTCCCTGAGAAATTGGATATTGGGAGCTTTGAAATTCATCAATTCGTAAAGGCGGCATGTCCATCTTGTTTTCACTTAACAATGTATATTTCTGAAAATATTTTTACTTTTTCCGGAATTATCTGTAATCTTTACTTAAATGCTGTCAACTCACAGAAGTACAAAGAGCACAGAGCCCACTAGATATTAATACTATTAGCTTCTTGGATTGGTACATGTATATTTGATCATATGTAATTATTGAATTGCTAACATTACAGGTAGACAGTGTTCTGTCAAAAATATGTATCCTGTACCCATGGAAGCTATTAAAATACTTGCATGAGCAAGTGAATTGTCAATAATTTATTTTTAGCTCAGTAAATGTGATATTTGCATCAAGTATTATCTTTTACTCTTTATAAAACTTATACATTTATCATTTGTCAAAATATTTACCTTAGTGATAATAGTTAAGTTGGAAGAAACTTTCCAGACAGATGAAAGTTCTTTCAAAAAAGTAAATAATGATTATACAAATAGTTTCAAGTAAGTGGGCACTATCGGCCTGGTATAGACCTGGTATCGGCCTCTGCCTCTGCCAATAAATATTTTTCGAGACACTGTTTTGTGACAGTACCCAGTTACTTGAACGCTATTTGTTTTAGTTCAAACTTTTTAAAATAGGTAATTCAATTTTTATATCCCAATCGTTAGCTTTAAAGTCAAACAGGTAATGCAGTAACACGTGCCCATTGTGACTTGTACTTGTGACTTGCTGGTGCTGGCTGATATCATGAAATAGTGTTCGGAATTATTGAATGCTGATTGGCTAACCTCCCATCAAAGTATGAACTAAAATAAATTAACAGCCTTCTAAAATTTCTGTTTAATTGTTGTACTGACCAATTTAGGCAAATTTCAGACTCTGAGAGCTAGCCTGGGGTTTAGAATGCTTAATCGAGCTGAAAACTCTTAAAAGTACAACTAACATACTTTTTAATTATTGGCTTGCAAAAGGTTCAGTTTGAAAATAAATGAATATTTGAACAAAATTTGAAAGTGTTTTCCAAATATTTGCTGACATTTAATATAGGCATGTAATCTGCTGGGTAAACCTTATTGGTGTGAAAGAATCCCAAGGTATAGTTATTATAAGTACTTTATAAAAAAGATTGTGAGTATTATTTTAAAGTTTTACGTGCAAAGAAGGGGTATATGAATAAAGAAAAAACTTTAATTTTTTTAGGAACTAGTCAAATAAGCTGGTGAACTATGAATGAAATATGTACCATCACACCTGATTAATCTACCATTTTTTACGTCGTGCGAATGCTTGCGAGATTAATCCTGAACGATAAATCTCTCATTTTTAATCCACCAAAAGGAGGTGGATTGAAAATAAATATCGC
>JAOXYB010062478.1:0-10545 GCA_028565635.1 Phoronis ovalis
AAATCATCCTGTGTTGTTGTTTTTTAGGATCGGGCATTGGGAAGAAATGAATCCATTGAATGTGAAAATCTCTTATTTGCTGGTTGTAAAAATGGTCAAATCAAACTTATTTCGGCTTGGCGTTGTACCATGGCTACCTCACTGCAGGCACATTCTGCTGAAATTTTTCACTTAGAAAGTTCAAGTGCAATTATGCGCTCAGAAGAAGGAGCAGTTGGTGCTTCTGATAAGTTAATATCATGTGATATTACTTCTGTTGTAAAAATTTGGGGTCTTACACTACATCCAGAAAGCGCAACTGAAATTGTATTGATTACCTTGAAACAAGTAAGTGTAGTTGTTGATGTACAGCGATTTATTTACAGTAACAGCTGTTGCTTTTATGAAATAGTTCAATTGCCCAAATTTGAGGGGAAAAAGTAAATATAATTAAAAGTATAAAATTATACAGATTAGAGGCTGTATTATGTACTGCAAGAGCTTTTATAAGCAGCTTTTAACTAACAGCAAGAAAATGTTTTTTGTGTTCTTCTTGCATAATTTTTTATGAGAATCATCCAGTTAATTTAATACCTTGTATTGTTTTAGATAAACTTGCCAGGAGTTCCTAATTTTCTGGGAATGATAGCCTGCACACTGTACTGTACCATTGGAAGGTAGGAATGGCCGGTTATCTGTTTTTCATGCAAGCTATGTATGTGTGCCCAATATGATGATGATGAATCAGCTAGTCTGTCTGCAAGAACACTAACAGCAAGTTAGGATTGCATATCATGCAGTTGCTAAGTCAGACCCAGTAATGATAAATTGTTTTGCCCATTTGTATTACACTGCAAATTAAATGGTTCTCGACACGAGGCTACTGGTGATTAATTATTGAAGTAATGCAAACGAGTTGCGAGGGTATTATACTCCAAATATCTGCTCTATACATATATTGCATAAATTTAATGAGTTACAAAATGACTACATCATGTAGATTATACCTAATATCACGTTTGTTAATGCATGCAATGTTCTGTTTCTTTTCACAAATGTTGCATTTTGTAAATAATACAAAATGTCTGATATTGGGAAATAGGCTGACTATTTTGTGCACAGACTACTGTGAGTTAAACCTTTAACTAAATTTTGTTACAGTTCTTTAAAAATGTTCCATATGTCAGATCGTTCATTGGACAAGTCTGGTAGTGGGGACTTTCTTAATTCAACGATTATGGAGCTTAAAAGCCAGGAAGATGATAGCCATCTTGAATTGGTAGGTATAGATCTCTCCAAATATTTGATAACTAAGCTAGCAGGGAAAGGGTTCATTGCTATTGGGAAATGCCTTTTCTATTCTCTGCTGTTTCATTTGAAATTTTAAATGTTCTTCTTTTTCAGTTTTGCTCTTGCCATAATTAAGTGTTAGTATAGAGAATTTGCTCATGGATTTTTTGTTTAAAGCTGTAAGAAAGCAAAACTAGAAATTAACAAATAAAATTTAATAGTATAAGTATATAATTATTTAAACTCAACCATGTTATCAATATATTTTACTTTACTGCCTCACCAAAGGAATATTGCGTCAAATTAAAATACTTGATATTTTCTAAATTTTAAGATTTGCCCAATCCACCACTGCTGCCTTTAAATAGCATGGTATCTATTGTTAATAGAGAGCTTAAGATTCTTAGAAATGAGCAACAAGCTGCAAGTAATGATTGAATTGTGGGCACCTGTCATGTATGTTAAAGCATGAAATAAAGGAAAATCTAATTTTTTTCACAATTTCTGTATTACACCAACTACAGAATGATGTTTATTTTTTATTTCTCGCTGTAATGAGCACAGCAGATGAACACATTTCATTCGTTACTTGTAGCTTGTCATGCTTCCACCAGAAGATTCTCAAGCTCTCTGATGTTATAGTTGGTAGGTGAGGATGGTTTTGCATTTGATGACCTATATATATATACATTTGTAGGTACATTTACAATATTTTTCTTGTAGATAACTGGCATAGATTGCAACCCTTTTCTCCAGTTAATAGTAACTGGATCAGAAGACGGCTGGGTTAAAGTCTGGGATAGAAGAAACCAATTAGTACGAGAAATGTACTTTGACAGTCCAGTTAAAGGAGTAACTTTTGCCAATGAAAGAGGGGATATATTGGTCGGATGTCAACAAACAATAAAGTAAGTGACTGAGTTTTAATTTTTCTAACAATAAACAAGATGCTGAACATTTGCACTCATAATTCAAAATGTGTCTTGCTATAGCTTCTGTCATCATGCAATTAAAAAAAGCACTTGCCTAACAATAAACAGGATACTAAACGTTTGCATTCTTAATTCAAAATGTTTCTTGCTGTAGCTTCTGTCAATTGTTCTGTTGTATTGAAAGTGTGCTTAAATAACTATTTCCATTTTTTTAGCTATGTCTCAATTGATCGATACTTACCAATCCCACGCCTGGAACGTTTCCTTATCAACAACATACCAGTATGTGAATGAATATTTTTAATACAAGGAACTTGCCAACAATGTTGATTATATCATTAAAATTTCAATTGCGCTGCATACTAAACCAGTGGAATTATGAATATATGTAATTGCATGATTAAAATAATATCACAAAATACAGAAGCTATATTAATTTTATTACTTATATAGCATATTTTTATCACTGCTAGGTTTAATTGTTTGTAATATTTCTAGTTACATGTCATAATCAGAATTTTTATGATTAATAATTTTTATATTTCTTAGGATGATTTGTATGAAGAGCCAGTAGTCTTTGATCATAGTCTTCAACTTTGGTAAGTTTGAAGGAGTTGAATTTTTGAAATCCTTCTTCTTGAACAGATAATTGTCAATGCAAATACATGGATTTGCTTGGCGAATCTGGATAAAAAGAAATTTTTAAAACTGTGTGGTCGATAGAACAGTGTGAAAACTCATAAACATTGTAAATTTGCATGTCGTTGATTTTTTCCCTTTTTTATTCTGCTAATTTCTTCCAGGATGAAATGGTGAATATAAATAAGTGTGTGCTCCATGTATGCTCCCATTAATTCTGCATTGTTTTGTTTTTCAAAGTAACCATGCTTGCACTATTTGCCATTTTGTGAGTTACTTGACAAATGTACCTAGCAAAGTATAAACCAATAGAATATTTCAAAGCCATGCTAATCCAAAAAAGCCCTTAGTGTATGTTTCTAATGAGGACTTCTGGAGGGATTCTATTGAAGTCAGGTTTTTACTTTCAAGTTTGATCATTTTCTTTCGACAGCTTAAAATTGTACGTGTGAAGTACTAGAAAAGGCATTTATTCTAGAATGGTGATTTACAGTAAGCACTCCATTTGAGGCTTTTATTCAAGGGAGGGTCATTATTTGAATAAATATATAACTTTATGGCTAAATATGTATTGAGTGTTTTTATATGCAACTTATAGCTGTGTGTGACCCAAGTTATCCGTTGATGCATTTAAATTTTGTTTGATGTGGTTTGAAGTGATATTAATTATGGACACCTTAAAATTAATTATAGTCAATCCATGTTTTATCCCGTCAAAATTTTGTTACTGCTGTTTGTTGATTTATTCATCCAAATTGTTGATCCATGTTGGTAGCAGGAAACTGAGGGTTGTTTTTCTGTTGGTGATGTTGATAATAAATGTTTCCAAAAAAGACATTTTGGAGTTGTTTTTAACATCATTATGTCTTTTTTTTGGTACTGTGTTCTTTGTCCCCTTCGTTTTTCAGTTTAAATTTTCACAATATATTTGGCTTCTATCATAAAATAGTTACGCAATGTCTGTTAAAGGCTGTTCCAAACATTCACTGTATATAAACAAACTATTTATCTGGCTGGGTTAATTGAGTGTTTCATTTATGGACTCTACTGAATAATATTTTAGGTTTGACCCTAAAACTATTGATTCATTTCCACAAAATTTGGATGACCGTCGTGCTTTAGTTGCAAAAAAGATTAAGGAGTTTGAAAACGAATCAGTAGGTGCTAAGAAGTCCCTCTGGGTTGGTAAGTATACTGTGTGTCTGTATGATTTGCTCGGGCCCAACTCCTGTTATTGATGTTACTATTTTTCCTCTACAGGCATATAACGAAAATTGCAGTAGATGGATATAGTTACGCTATTCTACTATACCAAACAAATAAATTATTACTAAACCTTTAGTAAAGGATAAAAATCCTAAATGATGGATCTATCACAAACCACGACCCTTGATCATGCAATTCTTAATGTAACAGTAGCACTTAAAATGTGTTTTTAATGATGCATAGATTCTTAGTTATATTTTTAACCATTATAGATGCAAAAGTAAAAGTGGAAAATATTCGCAAAGCACTTACTCTGTTTCAAGATCCAAGGAAAAATAAATCCTCAGCAGCAAGAGGTTAGTAAGGAAGGTTTAGCAGATATTTATTATAAGTTTGTTTGAAAAGTGATCGATGCATGGCCATGCCAGTTTTTGTCAGATGTGCCTATGGTAGAACAGTGTAATAAATTAGATTCAATCGGTTTTTCAGGTCATGTACGCTGGGGAAGAATACATCGAATGGTTATTAGTCCAACAAAAAGACAGGAATCTGAGAAGGACGTCGGAGGTAGATTCATCACATAATGCGGCCTGTTAATAACTCTCTTATTTGGTTTACTGTAGTGAAGCATTAAGCATTTAAAAGTGGAAGAGTATATGCATAATGCATTATTGTGTTTAAACCCCAAACAAGGATCTCAAACAACCTTATTGGGATTATTTGTTTTCTTTTAGCATCATCATCTTCGATCATTTACATAATCTACATTTTCTTTCCTACAGCATCATACTGTCTGCATCATCAACATCATCATCACCATTCTTTTCACACTATCATTTATATACTTGTGGGCTTTCGCTTGTGTGGCATCAATTGGATTAGGCTTTTTATTTGTTAGTTGATTTATAGGTGACATGATCTATGTTTAAGAATGCGATATTTTGCTGCTGTTACCTTGTTAAGACACTTGGTTAAAAACTGTTTCTAAAGCATTATTATGCAAAATGAAGAAACAACATTTTGACTCGGTGAAACCAAATTACCATAGTTGTAAATGGAATGCGTAATTGTAATTCCGGGTTTGTAATTTATGATGATCATGGATGTCCAATTTTAGATTGCCCAATTAGAATGACTGATACTCGAGTAATCTAATTAAAAGGCAGATTATTGGAAAGCACGATAAATGTAAAACAATTAATTCAAACCTATTTGACAATCCTATTATAAACTAACTATCATGGAACTTTTGCCAAAACAACAGTGCACGTCATAATTTGGAATTGTGTGTTCTATTGTAAGTGCAATTCATCAATGTTCAAAAACCCCACCCCGATGTAAAATGAAGATCTGGTCAACACTGATTAATGCGTGTCTTTCTTATAATGCTATATTTCATGCATTTACATATTGTAGAAAGATTATTCTGTCAGCACATTAATGCTTTAGTTATTTCTTGCTTTATTCATAATTATTATTTTCTGTTTCTTTTTTTGTACAATTTGTAGCAAACAGAAATTGGTATCGAGTTAGACGTGCCTTTTTTGCACTGAGTGCACTGAAAGCTACAATTACTTCCAAGTTCTCGCAACTTTTAGTGAAAAAACGGGGTACAAAAAAAGGTAGTAACTTATACAGGGAAAAGATACTATACGTACATATTTAAGTAATGTATAGATTACAAGAAAAATATTTCCTACAAATTTAAAAACATCCAGAGTAAGCAGACAATATTTTTACACTTTTGCGTCAACACCCAAGGATACAATTTTGTTATTATAAAATAATGAAATAAATTTAAGACGTGAGAAATTGGCATTGTTTGTTCTTTCCAATCCGTAAGAAGAATTTCAAAAGTAATATTTAATTTAACGACGAAGGTTGTGGTCTTTTAAAATTAGAAGATTTGATGTGTTTACACAAGTTAGCCTAATTAATGCATTGCAGTTAATCTTTTGTCTAGTTATATCAAAGTTTGTTTGAAGCGATATGGAGATTTGTCAGTACAATAAGACAATCATTTTAGTTGTAATTACCTTCAATCCGTGAATTTAGGTCGTTTGAAGCGCCTGCAAAAACCAAAAGAAATGAATGTTTCTCAATCAGAAGAAAATAATGAGTCACCAAGAATATCACCAACTACTGCAACAGATAATGATATTGATGGGAATGTCGACAATGAAAAGAAAGCAGAAGAGGAGCCAGAGTTTGTTCGCGTAGAAAATGATGATACAAGGTACTTCATTACATTTCTAGCCATTCAACTTTTTACATAGATAATCTTTTTATGATTGGCTTAATTACTCTCAAAAGCTTGTCATTTGACAGATATTATTAAAATACAATTAAAAAAAACAAAGCATGCAACTAGTGATAATAAAAAAATGTCGAGTCAATGAATGTAGTTGGGCTAATTACAATTTGCTAGCTAAGGAAAGTTTATAGTGGTCAGAGTTGATTATTTTTGTCACAAATACAGCAGAATACGTATGACATTCGAAATATGCAGGATATCTAATACATGTATTTTTTTCAAGAAAACTATTATTATTTTTACCTTCTGTCTTTTTTCAGTGATAAAACACCAGATGCTCAAGTGTGTGAAACTGTTCCCATCATTTTAATCCCGTCACCTGAGCCATCACCAGCTCCTAAGGAACCTGCAGCAAAGGATAATAAAATAGTGTCTGTAATTCCACTAAAATATCCACCGAGTGAGCAAGAAATCCAAGCAGCTAAAACTATGGCCAAATATGGGAATAAATATCCTATTGCACCTGATGGTAATTAAGCAAATATTCACATGTTATGAAGTTGCATAGCACATTATGCAGTTTGCTGTGAGATCATGTCGGTAGTAAATAATTTACTAAGATTTACTTAGCATTATAGTCACTCAAATTATCAAGATTGTTTGATAACTGGGTAGAAGTTCATATACTAGTTGCACTTTGTGTCCACTTTAACTCTTTAGTTCATTTCCCACTATCAGGATTTTACCACAACTTGAAGTTATAATGACATACTACAAGTTAGCATGTATTTCATTCTTACAGTGTAAAACTCCCGTGACTATAAAAATCAGGTCAAAATAAGTCCAATTTTAATAATATAGTCAAACATTTATTGTTCAAAATTGGTTATTAGAATTGCTCATAATCACTATTACTTAAAATTTAAGGATGGGTTCCAAACTCAGTCATCCGTGACTTCATGGGTATACATACAACTGATCCAGCAATGCGACATTACAAAGATGGGAAACTCATTCGATTACCTGGTGTAAGTATATTTAATTTTAAAAATAGTTTTTTCAAATGTATATAATGTATATAAATTAACACTGTCATTTATATATTAGATTGTTTTTGCAAAGCATGCAAACTTTCCTTTACTGTTTCTTGCACTTCTGTGCAAAACTATTTTAGAGAAACAGATTAATCTTGTGCATGCTACTTATACATCTTGGCTTTCTACTGAAACTGATCTTGAATTTTACACTAAAAATATTTTCTAACTTGCATGCTGTTTCAAATACAATTTCATGTATAGGATGAAGAAAATGATTATCTATGGGCCATGCTTAATAGAAAAGATGCTCTACATGATCTGCATGAAATGGAACTTCCTGACGAGTCTGATGTGAGTTTCATCTTTCATCTTGCTATCTCTTCAGCACAGTATTCTCCTATTATTGCTTAATATGCAGTTTATCTTATCAGTAAGGAAATCATATTTTATGATTCGAGGCATTTTTTTCTCGAAAAAAAGTTGTCGACTTTTAATTACTTTCATCTGAAAATTCAATTGTTGAAGCACTATAGAGGTTACATGTGAACCTTGTTTTAATTGATGTAATATTAAGGATTGTAGTCATTTTATTAACGACATAACTAAGCATACTTGAGAATATTTGAATCTAGTTAGTCTAATTAGCCTTCATTAAATAAAGCGAAAATCAAGGTGGTCAGTAAAAGACTAAATTATTGTGATTACTATAAAGCTGAACAATACTGAAATACTGTGAAGTAAAATCCATTCTGATATAACTTTGTGGTACAAAATTGTAAATTAATAAAGTAACACATTTTTCTTACAGTCACGGTGGACAAAATATAGTAATTACTATTTCTAATGCATACTTTGAATTTCTTAGGTGAAAAACCGATTGAAAGTTAATTACAGTTTATAAATCTTTAACTGCTCATAACAAATGTGAAGCAGTTGTTTTATATATTAAGAATATTATGAATAATAGGATCTCTACCATCAGTGTTTCCAACTCTATGCATCTATGGGTATTCCACGCATTTTCAACCTTCAATATCTCCTATGCACTATTTTAATTGTGTCAATTCTATGTATTTAGAGATTTTTGAAAGTGGAGAATACTGCAAAGTACTGTTATTTTGTCAGTCACGGCTTGGTTTTTGTGAATAAGTTGAAGGTGCTAATTGATTCCTGAAAAAATCTACATCATTTTCTCTTCTTAATTTGCTTTTTTATATGTAATATGTAGCTTTGGAACAAATTTGAAGACATACATATTAACAGCGAGACTTTTTCTTTCAGAGTTGTTAATATTAAAACATCACGTGATCTTTCATGCTTATAGCCATGTAATTCACTTGGTAAATTTATTTGTTGCTAATAAAATTGGTGCAGACTGTCTCTTTTACTCCACAATTGGACATTTCTTGTTAACTTTATGACAGATATAATACAACATTCTTAATCCCACCAGAACACAAATATAAGCCTAACTGTGATAGCCGATCAATTTTTAAGCAGATTCCACAACCAGAACATAAAGGAGCTGCGGCTGCATTAAAGCCCTCTAGGCCTCTTATTCCAAGACAGACAACCGAGATGAAGATTGCAAAACAACAACGCTACTCTTTATTGCCAGCAAATTTTTCTAATAAGGTATCAGCTTGACTGCATGATTGTTTTACCAATGATTGTGTTGCCCTCGCTTTCATTATATATTGTTTAATTATTTTCTCTAGTTTTTTTTAGTACAAATGAATGTGCGTCCCTGTTTGCTTTTTACTGTATCTGTAGTTTGCTAGTTATTCAGCTAGAATGATAACTGTTAGATTCACACAGTTGTCCTTAACCTGATTAATGCAAAATTTACTTTTGAAAAAGTTTAGGGTAATTAAGTTTAGATGGAGGAATGCAACATTATAAGCTCATTGTATATGAGATACAGGGACACATGCAAACCTTTATCATTTTTTTGTTTTATATCTTAATTACTTATATCTGTTTATCTAAGCAACTAATTATACAATAGGCACACTTGCAGTTTCAAAGCTATTTATGGTATATATTACTAATGTGTCAATTAATTGTTGATGTTTTTATGTTATGCACGCACTGCAAGTTGAAAAGCTTTGATTCTGTCATAGAACTCACTTAGTCCCACAACTACATCATATCTGGAAGTTTTGAAAGGCTGCTTTCATACACTTTATAGATACTAATAGATTTTTCATGCTACCTTTTGAAATATGATTGTTAGTGTCGGGAATTCTATGCAGAAAGAATGAGTTGATAATTTAAAGTTAAAAAAGGCATTAAATACTGCTGTAGACTAGTTGTTGAGGCTGTTGATTGATTTCTGTAAAAGGGAAAGTGAATGTATTTTAAAAATACATTATTTGTCATTGACAACTGGAGAAAAGAAACGTTTGGTCATTTGTTAATTAATTGAATAGTGTGTTTATTTGCTAACCAAGTCCTTTTAATTTTGGTATTTAGGACCAGTTGCCTCCACTAATTTTTGAAGCGGACCAAAGCGAGATTTATAAATTGCTACAGCGATATGATCCATGGACAGAGTGGGAAGAAATGAATAAAGGCAAAAAACGAAGAACCAGTAGTAAGTACTTTATTTTAGTGATAATATCTAAAAATGTTTTCCGCTTTTGTACCGTCACCAGTGATAATTTGTGGGAAATTGTGAAACATTTCATCAGTTTATTTCTGAAAAAAATCTGCCTTGAACATTTTAAACAAAATTCTGCATAAATCCAACCGGTCATTGAAATAACTTCTTTTAGTGAATGTTTTTTTCACAATAGTATAATCTTATTCAGAATTGTAAAAAAATGACTATCGCTGTGGGTACAAAAGCATATAATTATATCAAATGAATTGTGAAACAGTTTACAGTGATATGATTGTTATTTTGAAGAAATAAATAATCAAAAAGTCAACAAGCAAAACAAAAATAGTTAGTCAGCATCCAGTTTGATACAACAAAATTCTATGATGAAATACCTATTATAAAAATTAAGGAGAAATAAAGAAATGGAAAGAAGACAGAATAAAATCAATATTTCTGACTGTGTACCTAACTTTTTTTAGTATGCTTTTAAAAATTAATGACAAATTCTTTTCATTCTTCTCGGTTTTCTGTCAATTTTTGTTGAATCCATAGTTTGTATCATGTATTGAATTTTCTGAAAACCTTTATTTTTTAGCAGTAATT
>JAOXYB010062489.1:0-10544 GCA_028565635.1 Phoronis ovalis
CCATCTCCAGCTACAAACAAAGCATACCTACGATAGACCAATTTAATACTGGCGTTGTAACTTCCAGCGAAAAACTGCGCACCTCTTCTCCACACTACATCATATATTTAGCCTATTGCAGTCCACGTCATCCAATTATGTGCAGTGTGTGGGCACGTGTGTATGCATGTCCATGCATATATAAGCTCGCATACAACTATATGCATGCACACTATATACAGCTATATGTATATGTATGTGCATTATATACACACACATTAGGGAGGATTAATTTTTGCTTGAAGCGCTTTATTTTAATGCCCTTGAAGCGAAATTATTCGCATACACATTAGAGGCTGAAGCACTTTATTATAGAGCACTCTATTAGGAAGCTCTAAGTGGTAAGTGTGAATGGGCCTTGTATACATGTATTATGCAGCAGTGGAATGTATTTTAGTTCAAAATAACTGTAATTGATACCTGTTCTCCTTTACTTTAGCTTCTTTAAATTCAAGCAAGATGACTTACAATCACTCAAAAAAAATTTAATGCAAATAAGGGGGTGTATTTTGAAAATCTTTAAGGAAATCCTGCATTCTACTATGTACGGCATATTATGATTATATGACATGTTCATGTTAATTTATGCATTGTATGTCTGGGTATGCCTGAAGTGGCATGAATTACTTAATCAGACTGTAACCAGCCTGTCATAAATAGGATTATACTCAGCATCATGATTTTTTGTGCCATGCAACCAAATTTTATCATGTACCTTATGATGTTTTGTCTAATATCACAACACTTCTTCCAACAAGTCACAACTGACATCTTTAAAGTCTTTTTTATGCATTGTAAAACTGTTCATGCCAAGAATACAAATATAAAGCACCAATCGTCTCGCTCCTCCAGGAGCAATTTATAAAATATGGCAAGAGGTATGTGTTTGTATACGTTCACGTGTTTTAAGGAATTACCCCTTAGGACAATGACTCTTTCGCAGAAAGAATACTTTTTATTTTAAAATAATACTTACAAGTATTCAACACATTAGAGAATTCTAGAAACACAAGTATCCAGGCAGTCTATAAAGACGCATTAATTCTTTACCAGACTCACTTTCAGGCCCAGTTCACCACAACATGTCAAAAAGTCATTTTTTTAGATTTAGGTTTGTACGAAATTCAATTCTCTCAATTTCAGGATCTAGTAATCACATTTGTCTAACAGAACAGTTCAAAGCTGGGTATATTGCAATTTATTAATCTGAAGGAAAATATTCAACTTTTAATTACTATCTGTCAATTGTTTAGATTAAAAAATATACATGATAAACTTTAATAGAGCTATTAAATTGGCTAGATGGATACTACTTTCTATACCATGTGGCCAAGTTATACTATAGTTGTAATTCAATATGCTCTAAAACTAGTTAAAGCATGTTTCCTACTCATTAGATCCTAGAAATATTTAGGCTTACAACATCATGCTCAGCTATTTATAATTTATTAGGGCAGGTTAAAGCATGTACTGAACACATACCATTCATGTGTCTGGCTGAAATACTAGTCCAACTATCCAATAGGGTTCCACAACCACCTTTCGTCCTGTTGGCTTGCTGCTGTGGTGTTCAATTTAAGTCTTTAAAAGTCTCATTCATTCAAATTTAACTTGACAGGCATGCTGACAGCCTATATCCTTCTAAAAAGATTTTTTACTCTCCAAAGTTTGTTGATTTGCTTACAGGGGTTGATCAACAAACCCTTAAAGACAGAGCTAATCAAGTTTTCCTTAAAGCAGCATTAATTTTACTGTAACATATAATTTACTCAACTTTTTTTGCAGAGATATTGCTTTCATTGGAGGTAGCTATTTTATCGATATAGCATTAAAATTAATATAGTAATTTATATTCTGCACTTTTGTGAGAAAAACGTTCACACTATGTTTAAATTTTTTTTAAATTCTATTTATTAAGACAACAATGAACGAAGATCATAAAAAGCTTTCTAGAAGCTATACAACTTTCATGAAACAATGTCAATACAAAAATTATCATGATTAGTTGTGCTTTTTTTCAATATATTTTTTTCAAAATAATGTACATGTGTCAGATTTAGATGTGGGTTTACCAAACATCACAAGCTGCGTCTATTATAAATTAGCCAATCTAATCTAAAACAATCGAATTCAAAAAAAGAACAAAATGCTTTTTATGACATAATCAATGGGCCAAGAATATTTATTAATAGGAAAAATATTCTATTTCCTACAATTTGTACAAGTGCATTTTGATTCCTGTTTATAGCAGCATACCATCGTTTATGAGGGGATATCATTAAAAAGGAGTATCCCTGAGAAATTCATAAAGACAGTACGATCATGCATTCCTTTCCTTAAATGAAGGTCACGGTTAAATTCTAGTCAATGTCACGGTTGGGACTGGGGTCACACTAACTAAGTTAAACCATTCGAAGTACACTATCAGCTGTTTGTTAAGTGTTTCATATCGCAAACAAAATATGTTCAAAGGTCATAGCAGTCCAGACTGACAACAACTACTATTAAGTGACCTTCAATTTTCTTCATATTTCCCATTGGCATATTGATAACGATACTGAAAATGGAAATATCGAAAGAGACAAACGGGCGGGAAGTTGATATTCCATCATCCATGTTCAAAGAAAATGTCAATAATTTAAATTACTTTCTAGTAATAAATATCATTTTTCGGAATCTTCTTCTACAAATACATAAAACAGAATTGTTTCTGAACCCTGTTAAAGTTTTTATTTAGGCAAAAATTACAAGAATGTACCAACCTTTTACAGCACTCATCTTTTCACTCCTGAAATTAGGTCAACTTTACACACATGCGCAGTAGATTTAGCCAATCAATATGTTTATTCCTGTCATGTGCGAACATAGCGAACAATGGCAGCATTCATGAATTTTTTTATTTTTTTTTGAAAAAAGTTAGTTACTCACCCCTGCATTCATCAAAGTAAGTTTGGTTTCTGTATGTATAGTTGCTGAACACAAATGGTAGGTGATGTATTGGATGTTACGAGGTTTGACAGGCAAAATGACAGAGAAACATTGTAACTTAATATGAACCAAGACTTATTATGAAGACTAATTTTTTAATATGAAGTTACGAGAGTAACGAGACAGAGACAAAGAAAGCACAACAAAGCCAAGAACTCTGGTAAAGAATCTGACTGGGCTAACTTCAAGAGACACCGTAAACTAGTTAAAAACTCCATAAAAGAAGCGTATGATGTTATATAACTTCAATGCTGAATATCGAAAACTTCTGTTCAAGGAACAACCGAAAAAATTCTGGAAATACATAAAAGCACAGGAAACTGACAACACAGGAATACTTCCTCTAATGCATAATAACACCCTAGTTTCTGATCGAAAGGCCAAAGCCACAGCTCTGAATGATCAATATAAGTCAGTCTTCACTAAAGAAAAGCTAGAAAACATTGCACGTGTGAAAAACTGGTCTATCCCTAATATGCCAGACATAAATATTTCTGTACCTGGTGTCTTGAAAAAACTAAAAAACCTCAATATTAACAAGGCATCTGGACCTGACCTCATTCCTAATAAGATCCTAAAGATGGCAGCTGAGGAGATTGCACCTGTACTTACTATCATCTTCAATCAGCCATTATCCACTGGAGAACTCCCTAAAGACTGGCTCTCCGCCAACATTACTGCTGTGTTTAAGAAGGGTCACCGCTCAGAACCATCTAACTACAGACCTGTCTCACTTACAAGCATTAGTTGCAAAATTCTTGAACATATCCTTTTCACAAATATTATGAATCATCTTGAAGAACACCAAATTCTATCCCCATACCAGCATAGATTCCGTAAAAACCACTCATGTGAAACTCAGCTAATACAGACAGTAGAAGACCTCGCTAGAAATTTTTATTAAAATCTTCAAACTGACATCATCATAATAGATTTCTCTACAAATTAGAAATGTATGGAATCAGACATGCCGCATGGAAATGGATAAGAACATGGCTAACAAGTAGATCTCGGAAAGTAGTGGTTGATGGAGATGAATCTGATAGTGCTATGGTGGAATCTGGTGTCCCGCAGGCCACAGTTTTGGGCCCATTAATGTTTCTCTTATACATTAACAACATCACTGACAACATCTCTTCCACAGTACGACTATATGCAGATGACTGCTTATTATACAGAACGATTTAAAACACCAAGGACACAGAGGCATTGCAATCAGACATTAATCGGTTCGTGCAATGGTCAGACAGATGGCAGATGAGCTTCAATGCAAAGAAATGTTACACTCTGCGAATAACCAGATCATCAAAGGCTATATTATCTAATTATAAAATGAAAAAATCTGTATCACAATCTCTCCCTCATAATCCGTATCTAGGTGTAGAGCTAAGTCAAGACCTCAAATGGAATATACATATTAATAACATTACAGCCAAAGCAACTAAAATCCTAAATTTTATTAGAAGAAATCTGTACCTATGCTCCACAGACATAAAATCTAAAGCTTATCTTGCAATGGTTCATCTATATCTTGAATATGCATCAGCTGTTTGGGACCCGCATGGGCATGCAGGGAATATTGGGAAGATTGAAAAGAGCTGCAAGATTTGTTCTTAATGATCATGACAGATATTCTAGTGTAATAACAATGCAGAAACAACTAAAGTGGGATTCCCTACAACAAAGACGAGCCATTTCAAGACTATCTACCATGTTTAAAACTGTTAATGACCAGACAGCAATAAAACTACTGCAATACATAACCAGTATGAATACAAACAGAAGTGGATCCAGAAATTATCACAAATTTATCAATGTAGCTTGCAGATCTTCAGTCTACAAACATAACTTTTTCCGGAATACTATTAGTCAATGGAACAGTTTACCACCAGATATTTTAAACTGTACAACGCCAGTCGCATTTAAAAACAACCTGTCGAAGTACATCAGTAAAGAATCTCTATAGTAGACCTCACTCACTGTTTTTATTTGCACATCACCATTTTAGATTGATTAAGAATAGCCTAACCAATAATGCACTGCACCTTGGCTAGATGTTTATGACTGTGCTAAGTACTTGTCTTTGAATAGAAATAGAAACCAGGCGATTCCTTAGTCCTGGTTCATGACGTTCTGCATTAGCTCTTAATAATCTGACTTGTGCGCTATGCGAACAGTCATGGAAACTTAGGTAGCCAATTACAGTGAAAGTGCCCAAACTTCGAAATGTATGTAATTCCTACCGAATTAGTTCATACATCACTGTCCAGATACTTTCTGATTATCCAACTTCAACTTCAACTACTCCCTTCCCCATTTGAAACTCCGGAATTCAGTTTATACTATGCAGTCTGCTTGTTTTACTCTGAGCCTCGCACACCTACCCAGTTTTTTGGCAAGTACCCCATCCCTCTGGGTGCCAGCGCAGGAGTTGCAAATAGCCATAAGTAGTGGCAGTTGAAGTTGGATAATCAGAGAGTATCTGGATGCTGATATATGAACTCATACGGTAGGAACTACATAGATTTCCAAGTTTGGGCACTTTCACTTTAATTGGCTATGTAAGCTTCCATGACTGTTCGCACAGGTCACAAGTCAGATTATCAAGAGCTAGTGCAGAACGTCACGAACCAGGACTAGCGATTCCTGAATTGAAGCTGTAAAGGCGAGCTCAGATACACTTGTTTTGACTTCCCAAATGCTTAGCGTGTTCGTGCTTAACGTGCTAATTCTGTCGTTTAATGAATGACGTCGCGACTTTCGAATCACAATCCATGATGCAGCAAAACATGATATTTGTCAGATATGTTGTAATTTATTATCATTCGTCTTTTGGAGTGTACTAGCCTTTGGGTTTAGTCTTTAATACATTAGCCCAAGTGTTGTCCTCAAAGTCTAGCCTAGGATTCTGGTAGTCAGAGCAATTGGAGATAGCTCCTACCCAGAGGGGTACTTGGCAGAAAAGTTGGTAGGGGTGTGCGACCCTGTGGTAAATGAAGATCACCAAAAATACACCCTGTCGTAAATGAAAAACATGAAAAATATACCCTGCCTTAAATAACTCTCCCAAAATAGATACCCTGTGTAAAATTTACTTGAAAATTATATACCCTGTGGTAAATAAATATGGAAAAACTTACGACCATAATTTTTCATACCTGTTGTAAATGCGTTTTCCAAGAAATGCACCCTGTGGTAAATGAATATTTTTTAAATATATACCCTGTGGTAAATATCCAGCAAGAAAAGTATACCCTGTGGTAACTAAGGCTTTGAGAAGCGTGAAAAACATACCCTATAGTAAATGCTGGAGCTGAAAAAGGGGGCCTATTAGGCGGCACATATATATAGTGACATTGAATTGCCTCCTAAGAAATGCAAAATCAATAGCGGAACCCATCAATATGCATGTACAAAGAACGAGTTATAGGAAGTCCTCAGTAGCTTCATGACCCTGCTATTGCTTCATAGCCCAGATAGCGTTAAAACTACTAGAAGTTAGCTGCCTGCAAAATACTCACCGTGTGTCAAAAAATTCAATAAATTCAAACCAATATTGTTTTTTTTTTGTCTCATACTCCTTGTGTTATCTGTCACTTGAAGCTTGATTATAGTCGGGGAAACATAAGCATCTCATTAGATTCTGTATATAAGAGTTAATGAGATACTGCTATCATCGCATAGTCAAGATTATTGAAATAAAAACCTATAAAATGTAAATTTTGGTGTGAATGCCCCTTGTGGATACCTACTCGCGCTCAGATGATTCATAAAGTAAGGTAACAATTACTGGATGCTCATATTTCCCCAACTAAATACTCCTCAAGATGACTTTAACATACAAATCCATGCACGATGGGAAATTTCGCGTTGGTCTGAGTGGTAATGGATTTGCATGCTAAAAGTCACCTTGAGGAGTATTCTTCAAGTAATAGATAACCCAAGGAAGAGTATCACAGATAAACAAAACAACAATTTTGGTTTGAATTTAATATAGTAATATGTTGGGTCTGAATCTGGATCTGGATGTGTCCCAGTACTCGGCAGATTCTATTAGCTAACTAGATGATTATGCGTTTCATCGCAATGACTTCTTCAGGTCTATTGTTTGTGTTTTGTAGAAGTTCAAGGACACTCCTACAGTGCATCTGTCCACTAGTCTATGTGTTTTCCAGAATAAGAAAAGTTCAATAATTTGAACTGGAATTTGGTTGTCTGCTAGAATGGAAATTAATTGTGTTGTATGAATTGTGGTTATAAGTAGGTCTCATTCACTAGTTAGCCACATAAAAAATAAATGCCAAGCCAACCTCTATACAGGGTGAGCACTGAGGGTTGCCACTGCCAGGGTACATGTCGTCCTCAGTGGTTCTTTTACATTCCCTTAAGAAGATGGGACCACCACGAGGAATACACAGTCCCCAATGCTGAGCCAGGTTTTTACACCTTGTTCATTTTCATGCCAGTATCAGGGTTTGAACCCCACCACCTTTTGCTCAAAAGGCGGACATGCTAACCTCCAGCTCTCTATCTGTGCTATGAAGGGGAAGATTTTCAGATTCTCAGTCTCTGTATCAAAAATGTTGAAATTGGACCCATCCCATACCAAAAATGTATGTTCAGACAAAGTACGGTTTAATTTGTTTTCTTAAGGTATTATGTATGAGAAAAATTAGACCAATTGTTATTCTATACCTGCCCGACAGATCTTTTGACAGCTCAACACACTAATACTTCAATCATCAAATTATTGTACTTCCTTTTCATATTAGTTCTGTAAATAATAATATATGTCATCTGTTATGTTTGAATATTTCAGAAAATGTTCAACTCAGAAAGAAAATTTTCTGCAAAAGATGCTGAAATGAATCCTAAAAGTGATGCAAGTGATACTCAGTATTCTGGGCACTGGGTGGAAGAGCTTTTTCCTCCCAAGTATGCATTTTCACTGGAAGACTTCCATAAAGAAGTACAAAATACCAAGAAGCAATCTCCTAAGAAAGTAACACCTCTAGATGTCAGCAGAATCAAAAATGTATATGAACGTGTTTATATGATGACCGTTTTGGAGGAGGAAGAAAGGAAGAAGATGGATGAAGAACAACAGGAAAAGAAAAATGCTAGCGGAAGAATAGGTAAAAATTCTGCGCAAAATGTACACTGTGTTGTTATGGATAGGGCAGTATGGGAATCAGCATATGCTGTAGTTCATACAGTTTTAGAATTGTTAGCAAAATAAAGAATATGAAACATAATAAAATAAAAATACCATGACAAACTATGTCTATATCGGGCGACTCCAATTTAAGATTTATGATTTTTGACTCCGCTTCTAATAGACTTTTGAAATAACCCGCAAAACTTAACCTGTATGTTGATTACCAGCTTACTTGTGTCATATATACATTATACAAGAAAAATGTTGTTTTGTGATCTAATTTAGTTTTTAAAAAATTTGTTTGGAGATTACCATGTAAAGAGAATATTTCTGGCAGTTACTTTCACATTTGCATTGTTTATGTCAGTAACAAGTAAGTTATCCACAAGTTAATAGTTCAGTATGGATCATGTTTATTTTCCACAGCTGTTATCTCAAGTGACAAAGCAGAGTGTTTAGAAGATTCTGGTGTATGGAATGCTAAGGAAATTGAGGTACTAAGAGATGTGTTTAAAACAACTAAAACTGAGAACTCCAAACTTCGTTACATTGTTGAAGATTTACAAAAGAAACTTGATAAATGTGAGGAAAAGTGTAAACAGCTTGAAAAACTAATAAAGGTTAGGACCAAAACTTTAGGTGATGCTTTAAAAGCAAATAAAAGACTTCAAATACAGTGTGATAATAGTGATAGTGAGTTAGGTGGTGCAAGAAAACGAATACAAAATCTTAGTGATAATTTAAATGAACTGAAAAAGGAGAGAGTGCATAGTACAATGGGGCAACAAGATTTAAGTATGAAGTATGAAAAAGAAAAAATGGAACGTAAAAAAACTAAAGGTAAACTAGACAGAATTAAATTTGAATTTGTGCAGGAACAAACACTCAGAGAAGAGAAGTTGAAAAATATTTATGAGAAAGAGATTGAATTTGTATTAGAACGATTAGAAGAAATGACCCAAAATTATGATAAGGAACGTGATCAACATGCAAGGACACAAAAAGCTTTAGATCACTTACGGAAGCATTTTTCCTTTGCCCCCGAAACTGCTATTGCTGTCCAGGTATTGAATCAACAAGATGAAGTAGCCATGATTAATTACATAGCAGACTAGCAATTGTTTATCTCCTGTATGTATATAGCATATTCTTCACATCTTTGAGCAACTGGGAGCATTTTAACAGAAATTTGCTGGGTTTTTTTTCAGCTTCTAATATTATGTAAAAATGTTCTTATGTTTTATTAATGTGAGTATTGTGCTACTTAACAGCTTTGTACTAATGATTTTATCAGTTGTGTAGTGCTATCTGAGCATCAAAAAAGTTCAAGTGAATATCAATAGCAATATAGAAAAAGAATTAGCATTTGTATAACAATTTTCTTAAAACTCCCCTAAAATATTGTTATGTACAGTCCAGTCATGACCTTTTGAACTGCCACAGTTGTTGCCAAAATGGCGATATTACCTGTAGTTTTAAGTTCTTATTATTATTACATCAAAAAAAGTGACAAGCTTCCTGCTAATACAGATTGCATGTGATATTCTGCGATTTAAAAGTCAAGAGAACAAATCAATAGTGCACCTGCTTTAAAAATAAAATACGCGGTTGGAAGCGGAATAATTTTCGCTTCACTTTAATTAACAGTTTATATTTAAAGCAAGTAATTTGATTTGCTGTTGGCTAATTAGTCCAATGACACGCATAGGCATATTAAAAGAGAACGTGTGGTTTAGACTGCAGTGAGTACTGTTATTATGTCTGTAATGATTTCTTCAATGCAGTTGTAGATTATGACTAGTATGGATGCTTATGGGAAAAGTAAATATTATTCGTGCAATAGGTTATTCTGCATCCAGATAAGCCATGGCGATTAATGCTTTGAAAGATCTGTTCTTGTTATCGATTGTGCCTTTAATTTACTAGCATACTTTATTCAGAAGCATTCAGTCAACAGGGACCAAATGATACTGACTTGCCTTGCAAGTTTTCTTGATGTATATGTCAAGGGGAAGTGTACTGCTATCTTAGAAATTCTACTGAAAACTCAAGAATGCAGTCCCAAATGTCATAAGACCTATCATCTTCTAAACCATCTCCAAATTCACTAATCTACTGTAGAATTGTGAAGTGACAATTATGCTGCCCAGGTTCTGTTCATGGGATTGCATGCTCTTAAGAGAATCAGGTGATTGGAAGTAGTAAGGCAGGATTCTTTGGTTATAATACCAAATTTTTCTGTATGCAGCTGATCGTTTAGACTTGCTCAAGTCCCTATGAACTTAAAACAAGACAACGACGATTCGAAGAATCATCATTGTACGCTGTTTAAATTGGTTATTTGAGCGAAAGGAATTGC